>CM037851.1:300829775-300893881 GCA_021234595.1 Delia radicum | reverse complement strand
AGTGGGGCTAACAAGAGTTTCTGCTGCTTGATAATCGGTCCCACCGTTGCCGTAACCTTTTACTATCGTTATAGTTAATAAGACTAAATGCAGACAAATGGGAGTATTAATTTCCTGTAATGAAAAAAAAGAATAAAGATTTTAGTAGAGTCCAAATAAATAGTCGGTAAAAAAACATTAATTGCATGTTTTACATTGGACCTAAAACATATAAAATGAAACACTTTTCGATTTCAAACCAAACTTTGTATATAAGTTGTAAGTCATATAACTATAACATCGCCCAAGTTTAGGGTAGCTAGTCCCGTGACAGGATAGCTACAATCGTGAAATATCGCGTTTAAAATTATGAAAAATATTCGAAATTGTACAAAAGTAGTCGTAAATAAACGTCCCTATCTATTTCGATCATATACAATCATATCTCAAATTAAATGTTAATCTTGTGACATATGATGAATTTCATATCAAAACCGATATGCGTTGAACCCGACCCTCTCAGAATATGATGAAATTTTGCATACAGCTACATTTTACCTATACAAAACACAGCCTCATATTTAGAAATTGCATTTTGAAAATATGTGGGCGTGGCAAGGTATCGAAGTTTTTGAAAAATTACGACAACATGTACTTTCAAGCTGTGATTACTACGGAATGGCTGGAACCGATTTCAAAGATCTTGGTACCATAGAAAGGTATTTAAATCAGCTTTGGTAAAAATAAAACTTTTAAACTAGGGAAAACACTTCAAAGGCCCAAGGGTTTTTTTTTCTAAAAAAAAATTTTTTTAGAAAGGTCTCTTTAATATATATAACATATCTAAAAACTAAAATGGCGTTATATTTCTTTTTTTTTTATTTATTTAAGTAAATGCATCTCTTGTTAACTTCCTTATATTTTGATATGATTGTGTGACAAAAAAGAATAAAGTACTTGAACTATACTTTGAAAGTTTATACCGATTTTTTGTAATTCTAATAGATTAGAACAAGAATCGTATTATCAAATTTTTCAGACACCCCCAAAATATGGACTTATAGTTTTTTTATATTTTTATTTTTAGTAGAACAAATAAGACATACACTTGTGCTCATATAATTAAGTCGCTCTAATACTAAATATGAAACAGCAAAATTTAATTATCTGTTTTACTTTACACTTGGTTCTTTGTCCCGTTATATCATATGCTATTATATATCGTTATATCATATCATAATTATTATAGCATGGACAGACGTAGTTTACCTGAACAAATTTTAAACAAAGTAAAATTGTTTCATGTTGCAGTATATGTTTTCGAAAGCTGTTTAAATACCTTTCTAATGGTACCAAGATCTTTCAAATCGGTTTAGCCATTTCTTAGTCATCACAGCTTGAAAGTACATATTATCATCATTTTTCAAAAACTTCGATACCTAGCCCACATATTTTCAAAAATGCGATTCTAAATATGAGGTTGTGTTTGTACAGGTAAAATGTAGCTGTATGCAAAATTTCATCAAATTCTGAGAGGGTCGGGTTCAAAAATGTGCCTTTTTTATAGGTTTTGATATGAAAGTCATCATATATGGAATCTTACACAATTATATCGTACATCGTGTAATGTCATATAAACTTATATATCGAGAATTCCATTATACATATATATAATAACATATTGTGTTACATATGAGAATGTATTATTGTATATGACAATAGATCTACCATATCTTATTATGTATAGCATATAGCTAAATATCTGATTTTATATAGGTAATAATATATCGTTATATATGTTTCCACATAAAAAACATATAATAAGATGTGCCCATGAATGACACCATATAACACAAAAAAAAACTAAAACGGGTTTCAATTAAAAATTTATTGAATCAATTAATATTTTAATTGATTTGCACCTATCACGGTAATGATACTATCAATTAAACATTTTATTAAAATTAAGAAGAAGGAAAAAAAAGTTAAATAACTTCTACAAAAAAAAAAAAATAAATATGAAACTCACAAACAAGTGTGTGGATCTATACGTTGGTATGTGTGATTTTTGCAATACTGAATCTGTTTGTGTGTGTGCTTGTTTTGTTTGTTAACTTCAAATGTATTTTGTATTTTTTACTAAAAATTTTCTATTTATGCATACAGTGTTTGAAAAAATAATATGATAATTGCGTCTAAAATAAAATATGGTTTATATATTTAAAAGTCAATTAAAATATTAATTGATTCAATTAAATATTTGTTTAGAAACGAATTAAATTCAAATTAAATCTTTAATTAGATATTTTAGGTTGATATTTTTTCTGTGTATACTCACATATAATATATATTTTGAGATGAAAACACGTAAGACCATTTATACATTTTTTTACTCGTGTTTTAAATGATTAATCGACAATTTTTTTGATTAACCGACCCGAACAACCGGTTAATCTATTTTAGCGATTTTACGAATAATGTTGTTAACCAGTTAACCGCATAGGTCGAATAATTTTAAACACTAATTTAAACCAAATGTTAATTAAATATTGAAAACTTAAAAAATTTTATTTACTTTTAAATTTTAAAAAATTAAATCAAACAGTTTGTTTTTCCATCTCTTACCATAATTATGACGTGAGCAAGATTATTCAAGTTCACAATCATTAGTTTTTTGTTAATAAGTATATTAACAAGTCAAAAAATATGCTTCAAATTGTGTTTGTTTGTTACCGATCACTAATTTTATAAAAAATACGGGTAAAGAGTTAATTTTTTTAATTCACAAATTGGGTCATTCTTCTTCTCTGAAGAATTTTGGTGATGCGAAATGAAACATGTAAGGAAGGACCTATCAGTATCTACAATCTACGTTGATTAGCAGATGAAGACAATTCGTTTATAACAACATTGAATTTTTTGTGTTAATATATTTATTAACAAAAAACTAATGATCTTGAACTTGAATCATATTCATCTCATGTGATTATTATTTTTAGTTATCACAAATTAATAATTTGGATCTAGTTCACAAAACTCTAAACGGCAAAACTACTTATGAATTTGTTGAAAAAAACTTCTTTTTCAAAATAAGTTTCAATAAGCTTAAGTAAATATTAAAAAACTGTGAACGCCAGTTTGTTCCTCGGTTGTGAATCTTTTTTCACTTTTTTTCACCATTTCAGAGTTTATTTACAAAGTAATGGGACAAAAAATTATATTTAAAGAAGCTATGCGTTACAAATATGAGACACAAATTTTAAAATTCAAAATGTCCAGTCCAATATGGCCATTTTGAATTTTAAAATATATTGGACTCTTAAACTAATCATTAAGAAGCGCTGTAGGAACGCTAATCCCGAATCTGAAGTAAAAAAACAAATTCAAATTAAAAATACAATATGGCGATATGGATTTTAATTTTGATGGATATCGGGACCCATCAAAATTTATTAGAACAAATTACCTCTGAACCTGTTCTAGAATAGCATCTTTTACCACCGCACAGTGGCTGAAAATCATTTTTCATTGGCCAAAATTCTGTAACTTTTGAGCTGATCATGATGATTTTAAAGGACAGGTAATTAGTTGAACTTTTCTCAGTTTTAATTTCATTAAAATTGATTGAGCACTTCTAAGAAATTTATGGTCAAAGTTGAACTTTTATTTTTTTTAACATTTAGCGTGAAATATAGGTTTTTTAATTTTTATTTTTAAAAAAATGTCATATTTGGATTTTTAATAATAATTATAAACCATTTTTTTTTTGCGATAACAGGAGTTTTTAATGTTTACACTAAAAAAAAAAACAAATAGTAAATCAACTGAAAATTTTGCTATTATTACTTAAAAACTAACCATTTTTGCCTGTCAATTTTACAAATTTGTTTACATTAAAAATATTTACACTTAAAAAAACGTTAGTATTATTAGTATCTAAAAATTTTGCTATTATTACAGAAAAATTTATTAATTCTGACAAATTTGTTAATTTTAACAAAATAAATCTGCTGAACATTAGCGCAATTATTCTGATTTTTTTTTTTAATTTTGATATGAAAATATGGGTTTTTATTTACTGAACCTTTCTTATTTAATAAAACATTTCATATGTGAATAAAAAAAACCTTTTAAAAATAAAAACTGCAATAGATTTTAAAATATTTGTAACAATGGGAGGTTTATGTTTATTAATATGTTTACTAATTCTATGTTTTTCGTACTTAAATAGCAATAAAAGGCAATTATAATTATTATTCATTTGATTCAAATATTGATTGCAAATATTCCATATTCCGTTCTGTGTTATTTCTGTGCTGTAGTAGTTTTTTGACTTCTTCATCTAACTCCCGCTGTTCCACTTTCCATTGATTTCGAATACTGGAGATGAACGGATCTGACCTAGCCAATAATATATTAAATAGATCTTCATTTGTGGAATTTCGTGAAATTTTTCTAGTATTGTGCTATCTATAAAATCTGTAATCCCTTTTCCTTCTTTCCTGAGCTTCTTCTGATGGATCTCCAAGTGGCACCAAATGATATTTAATGACATCTTCTCCATGATAAAGGATTTTGTGAACTGTTGCAGACATATTTCTCCATGGGTACTTGGTTGTATATATTTCTGCAGTTGCCTTAGCATAATCTCCAAATTTTCTAGAGTCAATTTGTTCATTGCACGAAAGTACTTTTGGGACTATTTTAAATCTCAAAATAAGGTTTAAAGCCACTCCTGTTATTTCAGAAGCTATTTCTGGATCTGAAAAGAATCATCTTGCAGTATTGCCATCATTTGTATTGCCTGACCCTTGTTTTGGCTGATCTATAATCAATCCAAATTTGCGATATTCATCTTGAACATGTCTCTTTTTTGAACTCCTTAACTCCTTGTTGGTTTCATTGTTTCTTATTGTTCCTAAAGATCTGAAATCCAAATCATAACTGATTTTAAGTATGTGTTCCATAAATCGTATTCTTGCATGTAGCGGCGATAATCCATATTCATATGCATCAGTATTACATAATGGCTTGATGTTGATTGGCATATGATGCAGCTGGATGCAGCCTTCGTATTAGTCAAAGCCTGGCCTACTTTTCCATCTATCATTGTTTGAAGTTTTTATTTTTAAAAGGTTTTTTTTATCCACATATGAAATGTTTTAATAAATAAGAAAGGTTGAGTCAATCAATTTTAATGAAATTAAAACTGAGCCAAGTTCAACTAATTACCTGTCCTTTAAAAAAAAAATTACTAAAATATTTTGATCGGTTCAAAAGTTGCTGAATTTTGGCCAATGAAAAATTATTTTCAGCCACTGTGAGTCATTTTAATTTTTTTTTTGAGATTTTTCATTAAAATGAAAAAGTGTTCTACCGGCGGGTCGTGGCGGGTGCAAAGTATATATAGGGTTAAAGAGGACACTTTCACCTTTCTCCGGGTGGTATTCGTTTCTTGCCAACTTATTTTCATTAGAAGTTCTATTCCACTGAAATTGAAATTTGGCAAAAATATAGTAGTTTAATAAATATTTTAGAACAACCTAACAATAAACGACAGTGCTGTGACCACTTACAACAACTAAAGACTACAATCCTACCAACCTTATAAAAAAGACCGCAGGTTAGAAACAGTTTGACTTAATTTCTTGGCTACCTTAATTTGGACATACTAGCTACAAAATGACGTTAAAATTTTAAAAATCGGTGATAAAAGATAATTGGACTTTTGGCCAGTGAAATCAAATTTTCAGTCACTGTGCACCGGTTTACATTGACCTGTTCTAGAACAGGTTCCTGGGAGTCCAAATGTAAGGTGTCACTGTCCCAGAACCAGTTCTACAACTGGTTCTAGAACCGGTTCTGAAGCAACCTGTTCTTGTTTGGAGGTAAAGAACCTATTGCAAATAGGACAAACTCCATATAAAAAGAACTAGTTGTAGATCAGAAATTAGATCCTATAATAATACAGTATAAGTTGGTCTGCAACCAGTTATTTGGATTTTACTATTTAACTGGGGAGTGTTAGAATTTTTATGAAAAAATTTTATTGCCATATTGGATCCGCCATTTTGAATTTAAATCTCTATACATGCATTCATATGTCTCCATACATGCGCATTAACGAAATTTGAGGTAATATCTACATGTTTGTACATGTATGATCACGCATGAACATACATGAACACGTATGATCATGTATGTAGATATTAACTTAAATTTCGTATGGAAGCATGCATGATTATGAGCATGTACTAACATACAACCTTTATGGTTCCATATATGAAAATTACCTAGGTAATTAAAATAAAATTTGTATTTATTACATCCTATTTAAAATGAAAAGTCTGAATTCCAAAACGGTATTCCAGTTAGGACGTTTTTATGCCATGGAGATACAATGAAATTTTTTAATGATTTTTTAGCAAATTATGAACATATCAATAATAACAAATATAAACTAAACAAGAATTTTTAAATAACTAACAGAAATCAACTGTTTGCTGCAAAATTACTGTCTACTTGTTTATTAAAATACTAAAATAACTACTCAAAACAACTGTTACTGAAGTACAGTATGTTTGGTTACCCTACTTTTTATATATATGGATATAATTTTATGCAATTCAATGTTTCAGTATATGTAGTCATATGAACATATATGTTATAACATCTATCTAATTGTATATAAATGTATTGTATATAACACTATATTATTTATATACAATTATACTTAATAACCCCAATTGTATATTACTAAATATACAATGTAGAGTTATATATGCGTTTGTATATAATTCAACATAATTCAACATAAATGTACATGTAATTATATAAAACTTAATGTAAACGAACATTAAAAATATTTTTTTTTATAATTTTTATAAAGACATATATTGTTCCATACAAAACTATATACAAATATATGGGGTCCATTGCTATGAATATTTTTATTTGAATTCAGATATGATTCAATATGTGGTCTCATAAAAAAATTATTTTCTAAGTGATTTTAGATGTAATTATATAATTACGGAGTTGAGATTTCTGAATTACTTAACATACAAAATTTTTTGATTTTAGTTACAGAACGACACTAGCTCCCGCAGGCGCTAAGTACTTTTAATGAAAATTGTGAGAAAAAACATACCTCTTTTGATTCACGTTAGTTAGCAGTAAAAACTTTAACATGTGCTAAGAGTTGACACAAATGAAAAAATGTTTATGCATTGTAATAGTGAAAAAGTCTGAGAAAAGCAAATTTTTCTACAAAACAACCCTGTTGTTGAATTGGAGCCATTATTTATTGGCTCCACAGTTTCACCTTCGTAAAAAACTGTATAATGTCATATTTATTAGTTTATGAAATTAGATATAATTTGAGAAAAACTAGTAACTAGTAATAACTTACCGCAAAATATAAGAAATATTTCAAGAATTTCAGCTTTTAAATCAGGAGTGCCCAAAAGTTCCTTATGGAAGAGCAAACACCAATACATTTAAAGAAAAACTAATTTTTATTCAATATTTTTTGTTGTAAAAACCAATACATACAAAGAAAAAAAGAAAAAATATTTCAATGTTTACCAGCAAAGCATACGAAAGTGTTGTTGCTTTGCGCTTGCGTGTATACAGTGAAGAACGACAAACAAAAACTAATAAGACAAAGTTGTTTGTGTATTTCGTATTGATAGTGCTGAGCGCTCTATATGTGTATTAAAACACACAGCCTATAGCTAAGTGTTTTTACAAAAACAAATGAGTACCAAGCGCATAGGCCTTGGGCACCCCTGTTTTAAATCCTCTTTAAAAGAGCATTTGTTAAACAATTTGAAAATGCTTTTAATGTCATAATTTTATATACAAAAAAAAAAAAAATGAATGTAAACTTTAAATGAAATTTTGAATATTATTAATTTATTACTTGATAAAATTTAATGCCAACTCGCCTCAACAATGTTATATGACGCTGAGGCAAACTTAATTTTGTAATAAACTTTTTGTAAATATATTAATAAACTAAAAAAAAAAAAAAAAAAAAATTCTTAACTAATGATATCGGTTTTTTTTTTTTTTTTTTTTTTTTTTTTAAAAGAGAGGCAACACTCAGGAAATACTTCCTATATTTAGTGTGTTGCTTTCTTTGGAAAGGGATAGTATAGAGATGAAAGGTGGGGAAAGATGAAGGGCTTCAGACATGGCAACACTGTAATTGCGCGAGATGATAAGTCTTAGAACAGTTGTTGCTCGCCACCTGATGGAGAGTTGGCGAACTTATTGAAGCTTTTTTGGTTCATAGCCCTGATTCATTATTTTACTTCGGTGGGGTTAATTGCTATAGGAACACCGAAGGTGGACATTGCGATACGTATGAGGGATAGAAAAAACTCATACATATTATTTTGATGTTGCCGGCACCGGGGATCGAACCTGGGACCTTCTGTGTAAAAGTCCAATGCGCTAACCATTACACCACAACGCCACAAAATTGTACAAAATACAAGATACAATTGCATCAAATTCGATACAATTTGATGTATTTAAGATGCAATTATATGTTTTAATTTTTCGGATGCAATTTGATCTCATCGCATTTCTAATTTATATATAATTTAATATAATTTGATGATGCCCAACATCATTTTTTTTTTTACTTGGGTAGTTATTTTTTGAAATAACTGTCTAAATTAGTCATTTTTCAATTTCTCATAGAAAAATTACTACAATAGCAGTTCAAACAACTACTACTGCTTACTACCCGAATGACCTACATGTAGTTACTGTATGAATATTCGCAGTGTACCACTGAATCCCCCCATAATGAGCTTTAAATGCAAATCAGATAACATTTCAAATTTTTTATAAAAATGATTTATCGCCATTACATTAAATAAAAAAAAAAAATACTGAAAAATTAATAAGAAATCAAGGGGGGAAAAATAAAAGTGATCTTCTCAGTACGGAATCAATCTCGCAACCTTATGATTGCAGGAATCTTTGATAGATATTTTGATGTGTTATTGTTTGACAGAGACATGTGGACCAATCAATCCTGGGAACCAGAAGATGGTTCTCAGGTGTGGTTCACTGATGGCTCTAAGCAGTCGAATGGGAACACGGGCGCGGGCGTCTTTGGACCAGGCTTCCAGCGTGCCTTACCTATGGGGAAATATCCGTCCATTTTTCAGGCGGAGATTTGGGCCATCTGTGTCTGTGCAGGGGAATTCGCAGATCTCGCATCTACATTCTAACTTTAATTTAACATTTTTGGTAGTTGTTAGCAAGTACTTCTCTGAAAGCGAAAAATGTGCGTATGCTAATCGTTTGGAAGTTAAGTTAAAGGGGTTCTTAAAGCACTACTTCCACTTTATTATGCTGGGTACTGTAATTAGTAATTTAATTAGTTTGCATTAATATAATTATTTTCTTCTAAATTTATATGATTTGAAAACAAAAGTGAACTATTGCAACAAAACGTTAAATTTACATTAAATACAATACCAGTAGTGGTACTTAACTAAATCTTACCACTTAATAATTTTGTCTTTTATACTTCGCTACATAGAAAAAATTTTGGTAAACAAATATCAATTAAACTTTTGTTTGATTTCAAACTCACTTTCAATTTAAAGTTTAATAATATGTATTACATGTTTAATTGAAAATTGAATTTCTTGTTTTTGTAACACATAATGACAACAAAGAAAAAATGAGAAAATTTAAAAAAATCACCAAAATTTAAAAAATCTATTAAGTTAAAAAATTTGCTAACATTTAACAAATTCGCAAAAAAATTAAAAAACATAAAAATTAAAAATAATAGCCAAAACTTAAAAAAAAATCTCCAAATTGAAATAAATCACTAAAATTGAACAAAAAGTCACCAATAATTAAAAAAAAAACACCAAAATTCAAAAAAAAAAAAAAAAAACACCAAAATTAAAATATTATGTTTTCGAGATATATACATTTTTTTTATGTATTATTTATGAGTTTTTTTGAATTTTGAAATTTTTGGCGTTTATTTTTAATTTTGTTTGATTTTTCTTAAATTGTTAACGTTTTTTTTTTAAATTTTTGTGATTTTTTTAATTTTGATAATTGTTTTCCTGTTTTTTTTGTATTTATTATGTAAATTATTTTCATATTCGGTAATTTTGAAGATTTTTTTTTAATTTTGGCGTTCTTTCTCAAATTTGGCGTCTTCGATTCCAATTTTTAGCGACTTTTTTGCAACTTTGACTTTTTTTTAGTTTCGATGATTTTATTTTCAATTTTTTCAATTTTATCGATTTTTAAAATTTTGTTATTTTGGCCAATTATTCTAAGTTTAGCGACTTCTTTATTTGTGCGATTAATCCCCCAAAGTTTTGTGATTTTTTTGCAAAATTTAATTGAATTGGCGATAGTATCTATTAAAAATTAGTTTTAAGTTAAAAACAATATTCAGTTAAATTTTATAGTTTTATTAAAACTTTAATTGAAAATAAAATCAATTGAATAGTTACAAATTATTTTAATTGATACTAAAGGGTGTCCCAAGAAGAACGCAATTTTTAAATCTGGCAACATTCGAAGTGTCATTGTTTGACATTTGAACAATTGTTATTGTTTGCTAGTAAAAGGTACGAGGTTAGTAAAAATGGAGCGCTACACGAATGAACAACGCATTCTCATTGTGAAATTGTTTTACCAAAATGGTGAAAGTTTTGCGGCTACAGTTCGCAAATTGCGATCAATTTGGGGTCACAATAATGCTCCAAAAGAGTCAAATGTAAAGACAACAACGCGCCATCGACCAGGTCGATCGACCGGTTTTTGGGCTGGAGGAATCATTGGACCTTTTTTTTATGAAAATGAGGCAGGTCAAGCACAAACAGTCGATGGTGTTCGGTATCGTGAAATGATAACCAGTTTTTTCTTGCCTAGAATTGAAGAAATGAATGTGGAGGGCATGTGGTTCCAACAAGACGGCGCCACATGTCATACAGCCAGAGAAACAATTCAATTGCTGCATCAGTCATTTCCCGGTCGTGTTATTTCGCGTTTTGGAGATCAGAATTGGCCGCCTAGATCGTGCGATTTAACACCATTAGATTTTTTTCTTTGGGGTTTTTGAAGTCGATGGTTTACGCGAATAAGCCGACGACGACTCAAGCCTTAAAAGAGGAAATTGGACGCTGCCTTAATGAAATACCGCAGCATTCATGCAAAACGGTCATTGAAAATTTAATTAAAAGATCGAGTGCATACCAGCAAAGCCGCGGCGGCCATCTGCACGATATATTGTTCCATACATAACCTCATTCTGTCTACTTTACGATATAATAAAGTTTCACGATTTTTTTTAAATATCTGTGTTTTATTTAAAATTTAAAAATTGCGCTCTTCTTGGGACACCCTTTACAATTTCTTTGATAGGACCGAATTCAATTAAACTTTTAATTGAATCAACAAATGTATTAACTGAGATTCGATTCTAGTTTTTTCTGTGTATTTAAAACGCATTTTTGTATTGGCAGTATGTATATTTCCTTGGGTGTAGGAGTATTAACATTTCTATTATATCAAAAATTGTGTTTTAACAGTTCTTAATTTTTAATCAAAATAGATTACATTCAAAATATTAACTTTTATAAACTTTGTCATTTCTTTAAATATTTTTAATAAAAAATAAACTCGTTATTAATTAACTGCATCTTCTAATTAAATGTTATTATTAAAATGTTTGATGCCTAAAAATATTTAAGATTTTTTAAACCCATTAAACGTTTTTAATTGAATTTAGTTTGAATATTTTTTTTAATTTAAAAAATCTTGTTATTTAAACGCACGTAATTGAATCACACTTACATTTTTGTTTATAAATTAAATTTTCAAGGTAGTTATTTAATTTTGTTAATTTCAAAATTTCACTTTCTTTGAAAATAATTACGCGTTTTTGTACTTTTTTTTTTAAATTATTTAGGTTAAGACCTAATTATTATTTTCGACTTATATATTTTTTTATGTTTTTTTTTTTAAATTTTTTGATCAGTTTTTTATTTTGTTTAAGTAGTATATGCTTATTGTAAACACTTGATAAGCCACATTTTAATTTTTGCTGGTTTTTGCCTTTAAAGTTTTGATTTAATGTGGAAAGTAGAACTTTTGCAGGACTTTTGTACTCTAAATACCTGTTATAAATGTATAAGCAAGTCTTTTATAAAATATTCATCAAAAGATGACTAGAAAACTGCTGAAACCAGCAATCAACAAAATGTGGCTTATCATGTTTTTACAATAAGCCCTTCATATGTTTCTTTCTTGCCATACAAAAAGTAACTAAACTTAGCATCCATCGCAATAAGCTTAATTTTGTATTTCAATCTGTATCTGGCATCATTATCTAATATGAAAGTATCGAATTCGAGTTAAGTTGTTAATGGACAGACGCTGGTGACTATTTTTTGATTTTTTTTTTAAATTTTTTTTTTTTTAATATGATGATTTTATTTTAAATAATACATTTTTATATTGTATATTTTGTTTATTGTTATCTGACATAATATCTACGCGAAAATAATTATTATAAAAATACGAATATAAAAAATATCTGCCAAGTTCAGTTGTTTAGATTATTCTTCTTCAACAGGTTTCAGACGTTTTTTTTAATTCCAGTCTACATCTTTATTTTTTTTTTTTGCATTTAAATGAAATTTAATGATAACGGTTATGAAATCTGCATTTAAATTCTGATTTATTTATCGTAACTTGTTTTTTTTTTTTTCATTTCGAAAGAAAGTTTTATATGGGCGATGAAAATAATTGTCTTAACTTGGCTTAAAGTATTATAGCCAACAAAATTATATCAACATTATGTTGTTAGTCTAGAACTTTTTTGTTTCGGCTTAAGTATTAAATATAATTATTAATTTTTAATATTTTTTTTATTACATTCAAGTGTATTGACTTTCTTGACAAGGCCATCATGGAATTGTAAACTTGATTTTTGGTTGCATTTGTTTTTTTTTTTTAAAAATTTTCATTTATAAAGGGTGGTTAAATTTTAAGGGCCGATATTGATTTTGAATAAAACACAAATTATTTAGGAAATTATTGTCATTTCTTTTTATTATGATAATATTGGTATGGTTCAATTATGTATGGAACAAAATATCGGTCAAATGGCCGCCGCGACCTCGGCGGCACACCTACATCCGATGGTCCAAATTTTCGATGACGCTGAGGCATAATTGAGGTTCTATGCCATTAATGTGCAGAATTTTCTCATCATTTAGCTCTTGAATTGTTGCTGGCTTATCGACGTACACCTTTCCTTCAAATAACCCCAAAGAAAGAAGTCCAACGGTGTCAAATCACATGATCTTGGCGGCCAATTGACATCGCCACCACGTGATATAACACGGCCATTGAATTTGTCACGCAAAAGAGCCATTGTTTCGTTAGCTGTGTGGCAAGTGGCACCGTCCTGTTGAAACCACATATCGTCCACATCCATATCTTCCAATTCGGGCCATAAAAAGTTCGTTATCATTTCACGATAGCGAACACGACAACGAGTTCAGGTGGACGGCTCTTCAGCCACACTATCGCGAACAGCAGCAATATTTTCTGCAGTACGAGCTGTACGAGCATGCACTGGTGTTTTCACATCTCCTACAGACCCGGTTTGCTCAAATTTTTTCACGATTTTTCCGATTGTACGCACATTTGGACGATTAAATTGACCGAAAAAATCACGAAGTGCACGATATGCATTTTGATTTGAACGCCCGTTTTCATAATAAGCATTAATAACTTTAACGAGATTGTTTGAAATTTTTGGAGCGGTATCATAGAAGATGGTATTGGATAATCAAGAAAGTAAAAGAGTATTTATGCGGTACATTCAAATAGTAAAGATTGTATGTAACGAGTTAAATTTAGCAATAAAAAGTGCAACATTTTAAGAAATTGTTCTTTAGGTCATAACAACAAAAATATATGTCGAATCTGACAACTACAATTTATTTAAAGGTCGTTATTTTCAACAAATTTTTAATTAGAATTGAAATTATCTGAAAAATGGTTTATCTTTTTATATATCAAACAACTTAGCTACCTTCAACTAAACCAATTGAACTAAACTTTTTTTTGGAGGTATTTTACCTATCAAATAGTTAAAAAATAAGTAATAAACAACTAAGAATTTTTTGAGTATGTAAATAAAATGGTTTTGCAAATTTGTAATTAAATTTTTAAATATCCTGAGCATAACATGACAAAATTTTAAACTTATTTAAAAATTTCCATATTTCTATCGGCTTAAGCTAGTCAGCCTTTTGGATCCGATAATGATCGGCGGCGCACCGGCGGCGCACCGGCGGAGTAAAGTGGTCGGAGGCTGATCGGCTAGCCATTTGAAATCGGCTGGCTTACTTCACTGGTCTCCATTAACAATTCCTTTAAATTAGAGTTTGCTAAAAACCGAAAAATTTGAAAACCGCTCTTTCGGTTTTTGAAAGATCGAAAAAACTCGGTTTCGGCTATTTTTCGGTTTTCCTGATAAAAAAAAAATTAAAAACCATTAAATATGCATACAAATTTACTAATTTGTCGAAGATATTTTCTCAATTGATGGCATTAAATCCATTTTATAACATAATAAAATAACTTTAGATAATGTTAAGTTAAGCTTACTTTTAGATAAATTAGCTGACTCACAGTGGCTTCGATAATACCCAAAATGACAGATAATGCGTAGTTTTTAAACTTAAAAATCATTTATTTATTAAAATTCAATTATCATAATCATCATCTTTTTTATCATAAACTTTAACATCATTATCATCATCACTATCTTCATCAATATCTACATTCTTTACCCACCAGTAATTCATCAACACCACATTTTAATATGCGATAATTGATTTCACTATAATTGGTGGTGCCACTAAAGGCTTTTTGTAAACGATTCGATAACATCCATACCTCATCTTTACCCTGAGGTGTATGTATTACTTTCAAACCACTGACGAATTGCAATGTCACAGGATTTTCCGCCAACATTAAACGATTACGAGGTGTATAGGGAGTTCTTATATTCCAACCCACAATAGCTATAGGATTCAGATAACCACACAGCAGAAAACCATGGGCAGTCATGGCCGGGGCAGCACATTGTACACCTCTTCTTCCTAACAATACAAATTCGTTTAGGGCTGATCCCAAACCCATTCCCCAATTTGTAGAATTATTAATAACATCCAAGGGTACAGCTATTTGAGCATCATTTGAGAGGGCATGAAAGTAGAGCATTCGCCTTAGACCCAAACCGGTAGGGGTTACCGTTAAACCAAATGCACCATCCAATAATTCAAAACTTTCGCCCGCTATAGTGTGTGTCCCGAAATCGGGATCCGGAAAGGTATATTTATTTTCTATACGCCATGAGTCTTGTTTTGCCACATCATACACTACCAAAGAAGTACCCGTAACATCAGCCATATAAACAAATGCACGGGAACAGGTACCAAATGGTGGCGGATCGGCTATATCGACTAGAGGTGTTACAAAACGGCTTACACCCGCTTTATAGACATTCTTGGGTAAACGATAGCGATGTATAAGAGCATTTGTTTGAAGATCAATTACAACAACTTGGGGTGGACAATATTGTACAAATTCTATTTCACCACTATCCAAGATCCACATGCGACCACAACAATCAATCTGTAACGAAATGTGAGAAATTTTTAACCAGATTTGCCTCTTATTTAAATTGTTTATGTTGATTGGGCTCTGACCTGAACACGATATATTGATGTCAAACCATCACAATTTTTACCATGTGAACTATGCCAAGAATAATCGGGAAACGGTTGTAATTCTGTACCATTCGGACGTTGAACATTCGTCAGCAAGGCCAAGGAATAAGGTACTCCGCTACCGAAACGTGGTATTGTTACAAATACTTTTGGCTTAAGTTGTCCAGCTAAAATTTAGAAAAAACTTGTTAAAATATTTCTAAAGTGAAGAAAGTCCTTAAAAAAATTGGTCTTTCAAAAGAGTTGTTTAACACAATCAAACTGAAAACAAATAAAAAACATTTCACGAGATAAAACATTTCAGCTCTTTTTAATTGATATATATTTTTAGCGGTTAAAGCATTTAACCCTTTACTGCATGAAACTCCAGATCATAATGAAAGTTGTGTATTTAGCAAAAAACCAAAGAGGATAAACATATCGGAATACCCAATAACCAATATATATATATATATATATATATGTATGCACAGCGCATAGTTTAGGGACACGCCCAAAATTGTCGCCGGAATATGCGGTGTATAGAAAAAATTGTCCTCATCTTAAACGCTAGATGTATGAAAAGGCGCGAAAATTTTGGGGACAGTCCCCAAAGTAAGCAAATGTCCCTAAACTATGCGGGGGAATGAATAAATGTCTCTAGAGTATGCGGTTGTACATACATATATATATATATATATATATATATATATATATATATATGTATTCGCAAAAACCAAATGGAAAGCCCGAATACTTCTTAATACCTAAGTAGTTTGCTTAATAACTTTAAAAATATTACTACCTATAAATCATACTTGGGATTTTTTCATTAGCATTGAATTTTCATTAGCATTAGTTCACTAATGCAAATGATTAAATTGGCAGTCTCACGAACACCCTGTGGCTGTTTCATAAAAAAATAATCTCTCGGGATCTTTCCCGGACATAGCCTATTTGTATTATCAGCGTTACTAAAGCTTCTGTGAAGCCCAGATTTCATCGATATTCACCATTAGTTTTTCGAAAATCATATGTGTCAATTGTAACTTGTTTCCTTTTATTGATGCATTACTAATGGTAATGAAATTTAAAATTATTGCCATTAATCAATGAAATCAATGAAATTCATTATCATTAATTAAACAAATGCTAATGTAAATAATTTCATTACAATTGATATCAATGAAATCAATTAATTAGTCCATACAATTATTTAGTCCCATGTATGCTACAAATTGTAGTTTTTAAAAAATTATAAAAGCAGCTTTTTTTTTGGAATCACTTTTTTTTAAATTTTTGCAATTTTTTCTCCACAAAAGGGCTCTATCTCTAAATTTACCTTTATTTTAGAAACATAAGCTTTTAATATTAGAAGTTATTTTACAGGAAGAAGAATAAGAAAACTTTTGTTTTGAAAAATTTATCGGACTCAAGGGATAACCAGACTGCTGCAGTTTCGTCCCATCCGAGGACTCGTCAGTGGTTATTTTTTGTGTTAATTGATCAACGTTTTTTTTTTTTTTGATATATTGCTCTATATTTAATATAATCTTGCTCACATCATAACTATATGAAAAACTTCTTACTTTCTGTCGTAGTGAGTTTTAAACCCACAACCATACACAACATCCTATGACTCGTAGCATAACCTCTTAGCGAGTTGAGCCACGGTCGACACAGCGAAGAGTGGGGCCAATCACAGCATACACAATGCATTATTTTAATCAGAAGAGACAGATTTAACTAATACCTATAAACAAATTTATTTTCCAACTAGAATGCTTCCTCTTTTTAATCCTATTGTTATTTCTTTTTCATAAGTAATTATCACATTATGATGGGCTTTATTCACATTTAAAAGTTGAATAGCAAGTGTAACTTGAAGATAGAGTTGCCGAGAGTCAAATTTTCCTTTGTTTCTGTTTAATATTAAAATACAGATGCGGCTTTATCGCATTTAATAAAAAATATGTAAAATTATTCGTTACTTATATGTAAAGCCATGGAGTAAAGGGTTAAGTTGGTTGTGCCAAATATTGTAATCCCTCCATCCATTGACATGAAAAAACATTTTTTTTAACTAATTCAAGAAAATAATTTGTCAAAAAAAAATTTTGAAAATAAAAATTATTCAAGTTCGAGGCCATTTTCTATATTTATTTATTAGGATATTGCGCTAACAAATAATCTATAGAGTTTTTGTTTTCAAATTTATTAATTAACCACTTTCAGGAATGTGTTGATAGATCTATTTCGGGAATTTTCTAGGTTTCCATCATCAGAACACGTTTTGAAAGAAGTGACAATGCCATGCAAAACATCAAACATTCACATAAAATAGTTTTCCCACTAAATGAGAACTAATGTATGAGCTCGAAATTAAATATTATCACCATTGATCAAAAATTACTTATATGTTTTTGAATAACGATTTGTTCACAAAATTATACAAAATTTAATTTTTTAATATATCTTAAACCGTCTATTATTTATATTATGTCAAAGTTTCAACTTCGTTTGCTAATATTTCCACTAGAGGGCGTTTTAAGGCAAAGAAAGTTGTAAAAGAGTCTTAATGAAGTGTGGTTTAAAATATTTGCAAAGCTTGGTTGAAAATTGTCCAGCGGATATCCTTGCCTTTAATGAGGTAATGCTGATGTACCCAGAATTTTTTTCGAAGAGTTAGAAACGGAATGAAAAACTAATATATACGGTCCTAAGGTTTAACAAATTATTAAGTTACTTACATTTTTATATATGATTAAATTAATTGCAATCCAATCTATATTTTTTATTTTCATGTAAAATGAAGTATTTCGATTTAGAACTCTTACAGTTTCATTTTTAATTGTTGTGGTGTTTGTCTTAGCTATCTTCTGCAATTACAATTAAATGTAAATCGACCCCGTGTAATTGAAACTGGTTTTAAGCCACAGCAAAAATCGACCTTACTTAGATCAATTGGTTAGAGCCTCTGTCTAAGTGTAGTGCGAAGTGCATGTGGCAAAGAAAGCAGGTTCAAGCCAGGAACCAGGCCAGGTCAGGATTGCATTTAATAAATAAACATTTCATATAGATGCAATCAAACAATAAAAACCATAACAAATAATAACAGTATTGTCAAAAAGGATTACTGATGAAGGTTGTGTTACCAGAAACTGCGCAGTCTAATTCAATAAAAAATTTACAATGTAGTTATGATTTTTAGAAAAGTATGCTTAATCTTCTCTACCACGCCTATCTCAAACAATTGAAAAATATGTGCATATTAATTATAGTATTAATTGCACACTGTCTCAAAAGACGATGAATAAAATTCAAAAATCCCCAATAAGATTTTTTTAAATGTTTTTAAAAATTATTACTCACGCGGAAAATACACATCAACATCGATGGGAATGGGATTGTCTGGATCATATTCTCCACTTTTTAAAGCTGCCCTTCGTATACTTTCCGAGGGAAACCCAAATTCTAAATTTCGTGCTTCAAATATTGGTATCAGATCTTTGTATCTACTTGGCGGTGGGGGCTTTATATAGCGTGGGCTAACAAGAGTTTCTGCTGCTTGATAATCGGTCCCACCGTTACCGTAACCGTTTACTATCGTTATAGCTAATAAGACTAAATGCAGACAAATGGGAGTATTAAGTTTCCTGTAATGAAAAAAAATAAGAAAAAAGATTTTAGTAGAATCCAAATAAACAGTTCGGTAAAACACAATAATTACATTGTGTTACAGTGGACCGAAAACTTATGAAATCAAACACTTGATTTCATCCAACTATTCCGATTTCAACCAAACTGGGTATATAAGTTTAAGTCATATAACATCATCCAAATTAAGAATATCTAGTTCCGTGACAGTACAGCTAGAATCGGGAAATGTTGCGTTTAAGAATATTAAAAATATTTGAAAATTTAACAAAAGTAGTCGTAAATAAACGCCCATATCTTTTTAACGATGAAAGCATCGTTAAAAAGATATGATTGCATTTAAGAATTGGTATTGTTGTAGTATACAAATTGATGCCAAATTTAATAAAAATTTTAATTATTTATGTATTTTTAAAATTATTTTATTCGTCATTATTTCGATTAATCGAATAGTTTTTAAAACTTAATCGTTTGTTAGTTCGATCAAAAATGTTTGGTAGTTTATTTGAACAAAATAAAAATTCGAATAAATGACAACCCTAGTTAAAAGTTTAATCGAAGAAATCTTGTTTTTTTTCTGGAAGACATCTAGTTTTTTCTTTTTGGAAAACGTTAACCCGTGCCGAATTTTGGCCAAATAAGTGTATTTTTATTAATAATTCCAAAAATTCGGAAATTCTTTGTTTTGTATCACAACTCACACACAATAACTGAACACTAACTGTACGCCAAATGTACGTGTCATATTTACATCTCGTCACAATAAAGCATTTGTTTGCAAACCGAAATAATATTGCAGTTTTTTAAATATTGTTTTTAAATGATTATAATCTAGAGACTGTGTCGTTTCTTGTGATACTTTGTTTTGCACCACAACTTAGCGGTTTTGTTGATACCACAAATCATGTACGTATATTAATACCGAGAAACTTCTTTCGATTTAATTTGTAGAAATATTTGAAACGCCTTTTTACACAATATCAATTGATTCTTTCACGTTTCACTACATTTTTCCAAATCATTCTTGCCAATGTCCGTCTTCAAGGGATGTATATTGTTTCTTTGGGTTCTTTCGTCACATTGAATTCATGTACAAATGAACCACTTATTTTGAAGTTGTATGAATCCTTTTTCGAAAAAAAATAGATAATGACGGGTTACTATAGTATTCAAAAGCTTCTATTCATTGCACAAATATTTTTTGTAAAAATTTTAAAGATCGCTGAAATTTTAACTGAATTCTTGTATTGTTAGTTAGTTTGAATAACACGGATATTCAAATTTTTCCAGGCCGTAACATTTTTGCGAAATTCGCAATTTCGTTACGTTTTTTAAAAGTATTTTTTGAAGCAAGTTTGATAATTAACATACTATGTTCTATGTATATGAATTAATTATGTGAAAAAACTCGCAAATTTCGAATTTCTTAGAAAATTTACAACAAAAAATATTTATGTTTATGTTCATCAGATTTTGAAAAGTTTTTATTTTGAAAGTGACTTAAGTCAATATTAAAAAAAACACGTATTTTCGCAAGGGTTTGAATTAAAAAATTTATTGAATCAATTAATATTTTAATTGATTTTGCACCTATTACTGGAATGATAATATCAATAAAAAGTTTTATTGAAAATTAAAAAGAAAAAAGTTATAAATAGCTATCTACAAAAAAAAAAAAAATATGAACGACACGTTTGTATTTGTGTTTTTGGTGGTAAGACTGTGACTGTTTGTGTGTGTGCTTGTTCTTGTTTGTATACTTCAACTGCAACAAATAAAACTTTACTATTTAACCATACAGTTTATGAAAAAATATTTTGAAAATTATGTGTAAAATAAAATATGTATTTATATACTAAAAAGTCAATTAAAATATTAATTGATTCAATGAAATGTTTGTTCAGAAACAAATTTAATTCAAATCAAATCTTTAATCTAGATAATTTTTTCTGTGTACTGATGAGATGTATATATAAACATTGAAAAGTAATTAAACATTTGAATCTCATTTTAAAATAAGTGGATTCATACCACTTTCAAAATATTTCAAATATTAAAGATCTAAAAGTAATACAAAATTTGATAATATCCAAGAAAATAAATTAATTTTCTAATAAAAATCGTACCTTAATATTTATTTATTTAACAAAATTTTCAGAGGAAAAGTTTCCGCATTCTCTATTTGACAAAAGATATAAAATAAAACATTTCTAAACAAGCTGCATGATGCAAATGCAATATTGTTTTTCTCACTTCATATGTTATAAAAATGCGGTGGTTTTGGTAAGTTGTTTTAAAAAATCGACTGTCAAAAATATTGAAAATTATTTTTCCAAGTAAAACAACTGGAATTACAGTTAAAATAACTAAAACCTAGTTTTTTACACAAATAACTGTAATGCAGTAACTACATAACTTTTATGATTGCATGGAAGAAGTTTAAAAAAAACATTTTAAAATGTAGCTGAGCTGGGTTTTTTCCCGGGATTTCCCGTCCCGGGAATTCCCGGGATTTCCCGCTGTTAAGATTTCCCGCTTTCCCGGGATTTTTTATGCGGGATCCCGGGAAATCGAAAAAAAAAAATTGGCAACTATATGTTTAGAAAACAGCTGTTTTTGTGTTGTTATTCATTTGGCTTTTCAATAAACATATTTTTAGCATTCTTTTTTTCTAATCGTTTTTACATTTGATGATATTTTGTCACATAAATTGAAGTTTTAAGGTAATTTATTGAAATAAATATTCTAGTTTTTTTGTTTTTAATAAAACAATTTCATTTGTTATAGATGGAAAACTCAATTGTATGGACGTACTTTAAGAAGAAGTCTTCTGAAAGTGCCGTATGCTCTTTATGTGCAAAGATAATCTCATGTAAGGGACGAAGCACCAGCGGATTATTGCGTCATTTGAAATCTTTACACAAGAGCGCATGGGATAAAGAAGTAGGTGAAGGTGAACACCAGGAAGAACTGCCTCTTAAAATAAGAAAAACGCAGCCTACATTAGATTCATTTCAAGATAAAAAAGATTTGTGTACTACTGTAGCAAAATTAGCGTCTTTAGATGGACTTTCCATTAGATCGATAACAAGAAGTGAGTACATACGTAAATCCACGAACCATGATGGGTTCAAACTACCAAAAGCAGAATGGGGAGTGCAACAGTTGATAATAAAAAATTCATGGAAGTAAAGGATGAGTATGTAAATAAGATTAACTTAACATTAGCTGAGGGTGGTAGATTTTCGTTAACTATGGACGAATGGACAAGCCTGAAAAATAGGAGATACCTTAACATATGTTTGTTTGGTAATAAAGAAACGTTTTTCAATTTAGGCATGGTCTATATACCCGGTAGGTGTGGAGCGGTCGAAATAAAAACCTTAATGGAAACTCGTTTAAGGGAGTACAATATACAATTTGAAAATCATATAGTCTCCACCATTACAGATGGACCAATCGTGATGAAAAAGTTTGTGAAAGATAGCCCAGTTGATGGGATTTTTTGTCTCAATCATGCCATTCATTTGGCAGTCATGACGTTTTTATAAAAAGAAATAATTTGTTCTAACAGTGAATCAGAATCTACAGATAACCATGATGACTTCGAAAATGATTTTCAAGATTCTGCAAATGATGTAGTTGTAAACAGTAACTACAAAGAGGTACTATATCAGACACGCCGCATTATAAAAACATTTAAACAAAGTCCTACAAAAAACACTGTTCTTCAAAAATACGTAGTTGAAGAACATAAGAAAGAAATTGCTCTTGAACTAGACATTGTAACTCGTTGGAATTCAATACTGCCAATGCTGGAAAAGTTTCTGCTTTTAAAAAATTCAATAAAAAAGACCCTTATTGATTTGGAAATGGGTGATATATGGATTGAGGAAAATGTAGTTACATTAAACAATATGCTTCAAGTTTTGAAACCCATAAAGATGGCTGTTGAAAGATTGAGCAGCCGTGATGCAAACATATTAACTGCTGATGTCATAGTTAACGCTTTATGTCACGAAGTTCAATCGATTCCTTCTATTCTTGGCGAGAAAATGTTTAATGCTCTACACCAACGTATTGATGAAAGGAGAGACAAAAAATTATACACTTTGGTTAAATATTTAAAAGAACCTGGTTTCTTCATTAATAATCATCAAGCTTGTTTGTTTTCCTACGCTTCTAAGTACTCAGTAATTGCATATGCTGAAAATCTTTTTAATCGTATTTTTGTCAAACTTAATGATATTAAAGAGATTGAATGTAATGAAGTTAAAGAATGTGGTGTCGTCAAAGAGAAAACATTTGAAGAAGTTTAAATGCAGCTATTAATAACGTAAATCTATGTACCCAATCTTACTCCAAAAATACTTTAAAATTTTCCATAAAGCAAGAATTAAAATTTTTGGAAGGAAGCGGTCAAAAGACCCAAAATATTGAATTTTTGTTTAATGCACTTTTAACTATCCGTCCAACTTCGGTAGAAAGTGAACGGGTGTTTTCGGTAACAGGGCAATTTGTTAATAAAATTAGAAATAGGCTTTCTGACGAGTCTATAAACGCTTTAAGTGTTTTAAAGAATTATTTTCTTAACCCAACAAAAATAGTTTGGAATTTTTATATATTTATTTTGTGTTAAGAATTTAATGTTTTTGTTTTTGATCTCATATCTCGAGTACCTTTGTATTATTTTTTATGTTTGTTTTAATAAACTGAATTGTTATGTTTATGTTTAACTTTACTTACAAATATGTTTATGTTTATCTTCAGAATAATCCTTTTTCGTGATAGAAAAATACTTAAATGAATTTTAAAAACTATAAGTTAAAAATCAAATTTTCTATTTCTAAAAAATACCTTTTAAGTTAGCTTTTTAAGCTTTTTAATAAATTTTTTTACCAATGCCAAGCAAATTTAATTTTTATTATTTCTATGGAGCGGGATCCCGGGATCCCGGGAAATTTAAAAAAATTTCCCGCTTTCCCGGGAAATGAAAAAGTGCGGGAAAAAAAAAACTCTAAGCTGAGGGTACATTTTTAGAGATGAACACGTGAGTGAATTTTAACTCACACGCATTTATGCTCGCTAGAAAAAAAATCCACACACGCACAATCACTCATGAAGATTTTATGATTTTACTCACACACACGTGTGATCACGAGTAATTCACGTGAATCATACAAATTTACGAAACTAAATCTTAGCGTTGAAACATCAAGGTAAATTGTGAATTTTTAACTCAAACCTGCTCTGAATATGTAACTTTAAAACTTATTTCGTATTTAAAAGCCCAAAGTTTTAAATCGGCAAAAAAAAATCAATGGAAATATTCATTAAAATCAGATCTCATTTGTTAGAGATCGATATTTATTCTTATCAAAGTTATCTCATAATTGGGGTATCCAGTAATATCCATTTAGATCCTTCAAATGTATTACTGGATTAAAGAAGATCAAAATTTCTCTCAAAATTATTGTATCGAAAAATATGTAATTTAAGATCCTGATAGATTCCAAAATATCCTATGGGATTAATTTTGATCTACGTGGATCTAATTAGAACCAAAATGATGAGTAATTTTTGGTGGATCCAGTGATAAATTTTGAGATTAAATTAAAATTTTAAAGAAAAGTAATTAGACATCTGCGCATATATGACACATAATCATGGTGTTATATACAATAACAATATTTTAACAATATATATTTGTGTCTTAAATGCATAAAAAATATTAATGTTGTTGGATCATATACAATCATATCTCAAATTAAATTGTTAATCTTGTGTCATATATGAAATCTTACATAATTATATCTTACATCGTTTAATGACATATATAATTATATCTTGAATTCCATTATACATATGTCACCATATATAAGCCTCAAATATTGTTGTGTGTGATATAAGACACAAAAATATTTTTTATAAGACAGTATATATTATTTTATCTTAAATTATATAGCTTATACACTCATAAAAAAAAGTTTGTAAAGTCAGCAAAAAATTTTGCTGAGTCAGCAAAATTTTAGTCAGGAGGATGCTAGCAAAAAAGTTGCTAATGTCAGCAAAATCTTTTGCTGAAAATCAGCGAGCTGCTTTTTAGCAACAAAATTTGTAGATTCAGCAAAAGTTTTGCTAACACTTAGTAGATTAGAAATAAAAAAGCGTTGGTAAAAATTAATAAATTTTTTGCTGAATTTTAGTAGACTGAAAAAAACGCAAAAAATTTGTAGAAAAATTGTAATTTAGTTAATTTATTTGCTGAAAATCATAAAACATATTTTTGTGATTCTTTTAAAAATAATTTACTATAATAACGAAATATAACAATTTTAATTTTCCCACAATGACGACATGAATTAATTTAATATCTGAAAATATATAGAAATAAATATATATAACATAACAAAAATTTTCATCAACTACTTACATCAATGGTTGTCTTAATGATGCTATCTTTTCAATGACGAAACCGCCGAAGATAATTCTAGAAACGAAACGAAAAAATAAACAAAACAAACGAAACGAAAAAAACAACCCTTTTTTGCAATAAGAAAAAGAAACCATACAAATCTACCTAAGATGTGTGTTTTTGTCTTTCTCTTTACTCTGTCTACATGTCTGTATATGTTTTTTTCATGGTTGATTTTTTACTTGTCTTGTTAGAGTTGTACTTTTTAATATCATTTTCCTCTTCTCTACTACATCTTGACATGCCGCAACATCAGCTTATCAGCACAATTTTTTTTTAGCAAAATTAATTAGTAAAACATTAGTATATTAGTAAAGCATTAGTATAAAACAGCTAAGTGCTGAATAAGTATAACAAAAATTTTAGCTGAAAACACGATTTTATCAAAAATATTTGCTAAAAAATAGTATACCTGATTTACGAGACGTTTTACTAACTTTTCTACTAACTTATTTTTTTGAGTGTATGTCACCATATACAATAACATATTGTGTTACATATGAGAAAGTATTATTGTATATGACAATAGATCTACCATACCTTATTATATATAGCATATATGCTTAATATCTGATTTTATAAAGGTAATAATATATCGTTATCTATGTTTCCACATAAAAAATAAGTCTTAACCAGTTAACCGCATAGGTCGAATAATTTTAAACACTAATTTAAACCAAATGTTAATTAAATATTAAAAACTTAAAAAATATTTTTTTCAAACATTTTATTTACTTTTAAATTTTAAAAAATTAAATCAAACAGTTTGTTTTTCGATCTCTTACGATAAATTATGACGTGAGCAAGATTATTCAAGTTCACGATCATTAGTTTTTTGTTAATAAATATATTAACAAGTCAAAAAATATGCTTCAAATTCTGTGTGTTTGCTAATTTTATAAAAAAAAATACGGGTAAAGAGTTAATTTTTTTAATTCACAAATTGGGTCATTCTTCTTTTCTGAGGAATTTTGGTGATGCGAAATGAAACATGTAAGGAAGGACCTAGCAGTATCTACAATCTACATTGAATTAGCAGATGAAGACAATTCGTTTATAACAACATTGAATTTTTTGTGTTAATATATTTATTAACAAAAAAACTAATGACTTTGAACTTGAATAATATTCATCTCATGTCATTATTATTTTTGGTTATCACAAATTAATAATTTGGATCTAGTTCACAACACTAAAATGCAAAACTACTTAAGCGAAAACTTACTACAGTTGAACCTCGATTATCCGGGTTGCTCGGGACCGGACTTAGCACGGATAATCGAAAACACGGTTAATAGAAGTTATTTATTTTCCCGAATTTTAACTCTTTGTATGTAGGTGAAAAGAAAAAACAAGCAAATAAATATGTGTGCTGCACGGATAATAGAGGTGAAGCACGGTTAATAGAGGAAAAAAATAATAGCACGGATAACAGAGGTAAACACGGTTAACAGAGGTATAAATCAAACCAGCAGCATGCCGGTTAACAGATGTACCCGGTTAATAGAGGCCCGGATAATCGAGGTTCAACTGTATTTTTGAATTTCAAAAAGCTGTAGAAGATATTAAAAAACTGTAAACGCCAGTTTGTTCCTCGGTTGTTAATCTTACTTTTTTCCAGCATTTCAGAGTTTAAAATTTAAACTGGGGACAAAAAATTATATTTACAAAAGCGTTGAGTTACAAATATGAGGCACAAATTTTAAAATTCAAAATCGCCGGTCCAATATGGCTGGCATATTTTTTTTATTAATATATTGGACTTAAATTAATCAGTAAGCAACGCTGTAGGAACGCTAATCCCGAATTTGAAATAAAAAATCAAATTAAAAAGTTCAATATGACGATACCCAGCAAAAAATAGTGCTTCCAAGAAGCGATTGTGGAAAGCCTTCTTTGAACCCGAAGCGCTTGCTGAAGGCCTTCCAGAAGGCATGATTTTTGTTCGCGATGTCCCACTTGGTAGGTCTCTTTTAAGCAGGTGAGAAGCGCTTCTATTATGTGCTCTAAGAAGCACATGATAGAAGCGCTTCCGGAAGAGCTTTCAGAAGAGCTTCCCGAGCGCTTCCACAAAAGCTTCGAGAAGCGATTCTTCCTTCAGGGAAGCACAATATAATGCCTTTCAGAATTGCTTCATAGAAGGCCTTCTTTACGGCTTCATTGCATGCCTTCTTCACTGCTTATTTTCATGCCTTCTTCACTGCTTCAAAAGAATGCCTTCAGGGAATCACAATATAATGCCTTCCAGAAGTGCTTCATAGAAGACCTTCTTTACTGCTTCATTGCATGCCTTCTTCACTGCTTCTTTTCATGCCTTCTTTACTGCTTCAAAAGAATGCCTTCAGGGAAGCACAATATAATGCCTTCCAGAAGTGCTTCATAGAAGGCCTTCTTTACTGCTTCATTGCATGCCTTCTTCACTGCTTCTTTTCATGGCTTCTTTACTGCTTCAAAAGAATGCCTTCAGGGCAGCACAATATAATGCCTTCCAGAATTGCTTCATTGCATAAATGACGGCGAAGCGCTTCTTTGGAAGCACTGAAAAAAAGTTACTGCTTACCAAATCGAAAATATTTTTTGCTGGGTATGGATTTTAAAGTTTAATTAAATCGCGAGTGTTAGAATTTTTATGAAAAAATGTTTGTTGCTATCGCCAGTTTGAATTTAAAAATTTTGGTTTCAGTTTCGGAATCAGCTACCCCAAGTATTACATATTTCATTCATATTTAAAAACAAACAAAAGTTCAGTCCGACACATTTTAAATTCTAAAAATTTGACTCAACTTTCAGCTGACTAAAAATTGCAGTTAAAATGACTTCAAATATAGTAAAAAGGCAATGACAGTATTTGTCATAAAATTACTAACCATGTAGTAATTTTAACGATTGATAAATATTTTTTTTTTTATTTTACTAATTAATAATGATATAATTACAAATTATATACTATTACCCTAACCGAGCACTAGCTACGATGGCCTTCGGCGTGTTGTAGCGAAAACAGACCAGTGCCTCTGGTGGGAATCGAACCCACGAGCCCCGCACTGATAAGCCAGCACGCTACCAACTAGCCTACCGGCGCGCACCTATTGATAAAATAACTACAATGGTAGTAAAAACGACTATCTAAAAGGTCAAAACAACTAACCTTAAATGAATGCAAAAACCATAAAAACGAGCAACAAAACATTAGGAACCATGAACATAAAATGACTACATAAGTTGTAAAAACTACTGTTTTTAACAGTATTTTTTCGGTATTTTAAAAATATTTTTAATAAAAAAAAATGTTTTCTTTTACCTGTCTAAAAATGTTCATATAAGTTTGTACAAGCTCATAAAGATGCATGCACAATAAATTATCAACCTAAAATATCTAATTAAAGATTTGATATGAATTAAATTTGTTTCTAAACAAATATTTAATGAATCAATTAATATTTTAATTGACTTTTAAATATATAAATCATATTTTATTTTAGACATAATTCTCAAATCATTTTTTCGTATACTGTATTTTAAAAAGAAAAGTTTCAGTATAAAATACCAAATACATTTGTAGTTTACAGATAAAACAAGCACACACACAAATGCATAAACAGACACAGCAATACCAAAAACACATATACATACAAAAGTGGTGTTCACAGACTTTTTTTTTGAGTATCATAATTTTTTTTTTTGTAGATATTTATTTCTTTCATTTTCAATAAAAGTGTTAATTAATAGTATCATTGCCGTGATAGGTACAAAATCGATTAAAATATTAATTGATTCAATAAATTTTTTAATTGAAACCCGTTTTTAGTTTTTTTGTGCACATGGATACATAAATCTCCATACATGCTTTATATGTCGCCATACATGCGCATTAACGAAATTTTAGGTAATATCTACATGTGTGTACTAGGCATATACTACCTTTTTTTGAACTAAAAATTTAACAGGCACTTCGCTATGGGGAATATTGTACTGATAATAAAAAACGTTATCTTAGGTCAGTTTGAAACAAAAACCTTCCGTAAAGTACAAACTAAGTGTTACAAGAAATTAATTATAAGTTTAGTGTTCGCGTTGATTTGCATAGCGGAAATAAGTCATGCACTATTTTCCAATTCCAAACTTCATCATTTTTAAACGATCACGAAAAAGTAAAAATGCATTTATTCATATTTTTCCATGGACTATTGAGCCTTGCCTGTTAAATTTTGATATATGCAAAAAATGCCAAAATATATATGTGTAGAGTGTACATGTATGAACACTCATGAACATGCATGAACACGTATATACATAATATACATACATGATATTAGGGCGGGTCGATTTGTAGGGAGGCAAAAAAATCGCTCAACGTACAAGAAAAATTGTATTCTAGGGATCAAAATAAGCAACCATACCTCTAAAACGAATTCTGATGTCCCGACTTTTGACCCATAGGGTCAAATTTTGAAAAAGCCCACTTTGTTATTTCAGAAAGTAGAAGGAATCTCTCCAAGATTATGGGAGCTACTTCTTATCCGGGAGACGCGCTAGCATATTAATGCATAAATCATCATTCTAGGTGACCGTTAAGGGGTTAAAATTCAAGTTGAAAGAGGGCCTTTTTAGCCGTGTTTTTATAGCAAATTGTACAAATCTCGGGATGGAGATATTTCAGAAAGTAGGAGGAGTCTTTCCAAAATAAGGGTCTCTATTTCTTTTCCAGAAGACGCTCCAGCAGATGAATGTATAAATTATATTCGATTGCGTTGGATTCGATTGGGGCACTCTAAATAAGTCAAAGTGGGAATTTTCAAAATTTGACCCTACGGGTCAAAAGTCGGGACATCAGAATTCGTTTGAGAGGTATGGTTCCTTCAGCAAAGTTTCTTGTTTTGATCCCTAGAATACGATTTTCCTTGTACGTTCAGAGATTTTTAAATCGACAAATTTCGTTAATGCACATGTATGGAGGTGTATGGAACACTGTTGCCAGGTTTGACGATTTATCGTCATTTTGACGATTTTTAGTACCTAAATTACTAAATGACGATTGGACGATTTTTGCTTCCAAAATGACGATTTTTTGACAAACTTTTAATATGTCAGCAAAACATGTTTATTTGCTAATATTAAAAAATCACCGGATCTATTTTTGGATTTTTATTATTTCGTTAATATTAAAAACTATTTTTTATTGAAAGCTTAGCAAAAAAGTTATTTTATGGATTCATGTTAGGTTTATTTTAATTTAACGTTTTAAAGCTACGTTATGAACGTTTTAAAGCTACGATTCCAATAGTGGCATGTGTCTTTACAGGGTTTATTTCAAAATTCTACCCATTAAATTTTGTTACATCAACAAATAACGTTATAAATCATCGTTTCGGTATTTTAGCATTATTTTGGCTTCAACTAGTTCAAGATATTTCAAAATCAAACAGGTTAAATAGAAAACTAAAACCGTTTACATAAGAAGAAACATGTCTTTAATGGAATCGCTTTTTAAATTTCCATTCCGCTATTAGTGTTACTGTGATAGCCAATCGTTATTATGAAAGTTATTGAATGCCAACCCTGCTTTTTTAATATTTATATTTTTATAAAGTTTAATTAGTGTAAGATTGAGATAAAAATAAAATATTTTTTAAATTAAAAAAAAAAAAAAACAAACAAGTTTTTGCGAAACAAACATCGAGTTCGAATATTCTGATTTATAAATCCAAAAATAAATCCGGTGCTTAAAAAACAGGAAAAACATGCAGTAATAAACAATATTTAAATAAAAATAAATGATAATATAAATAGTAATATAAATAATAAATAAAATAATAAATAATTTTTAGCAATATTAAAAACCAACCCAAAATGAAAAATATGAAATAATCAAAAATTTCACAATTTATTGTATTAAACTATGTCATCACATGTAATGCAATTTGAAACTTTAATTCGTTAATGGAAGTCCAAATTTAATAATTAAAGAAAATAACATTGTTAAAGAATTTATAAACTATGTAAAAGAATTTAAGATTTTAAAATTGTGCTACTGAAGTGGTGTTTACAGAATTATGTAGAAGGAATTAACAGTTAAAGTGGTAAAGTGCTATCGTTATAAAATATCATGATTTTCGAAGTTTAAATTACAGAAAAGTGTAAAAAATCGTATTATATTGCACCGATAGTACATGAGCATTTGAAATGTGAATTACATTATTATTATTTTTTTTTTATTAAAACTTTATCCCTCTTGTAAAAATATTTTTTGTTTTGACGATTTTTTTTGACGATTTTTGAAAATATAATGACGATTTTGACGATTTTTATTGGAAAATTTGACGATTTTATGCTCAACATATCTGGTAACACTGGTATGGAAGCAAATTTATGGAGATTTATGAGCATGTAAAACACTCAAAAAAAAGTTAGTAAAGTCAGCAAGAACTTTTGCTGAGTCAGCAAATTTTTAGTCAGCAGGGTGTTTGCAAAAAAAAATGCTAATGTCAGCAAAATTAGTAGATTCAGCAAAAGTTTTGCTTACACTTAGTGGATGAGAAATTAAAAAACCATTGCTAAAAATTTATAAAATTTTTGCTGAAAAAAACTCAAAAAAATTGTACAAAAATTATACTTTATTCAATTTATTTGCTGAAAATCATTAAACATATTTTTGTGATTCTTTTAAAAATAATTTACAATACGTTACAAAATATAAAAATGTTCATTCTCTCACATTGACGACATTAATTAATATAATATCTAAACAAAATAGAAATAATTATATACAACACAAACAAAATTTTCTTTTAATGTCTCACATCAAACATCAAATTTTTAGCAGTGAAATACATTTTTAAATTTTCTTCCCAACACACAGTGGTTCCAAACACAAAAAACATGGTAATAAATATAGATGTTTTAAACTACTGGTCCAATCGGGAAATGGTGTTCCCAAAAATTGAAAAGCGGGAGCTAACCTTTAAGGAAAATGTTTCTGTGGTCACCCTGTTTTAACACAGGGTGTGCTACAGGGTGTCAAAGTTGACCATCTCGAGTATGAAAGAGCTTTAAAGGGGTATAACTTCTATAACCATGCATCGATTTTAGTGTTTTTTGGACTTTTTTAAATCTAGGTTACGAGACAAAGCAAAAACATGCTTCATGTACCATAGTAACTCTTACAGTTAAAAAAATATTTCACTTTGAATTTCAAAATCTTCATTTTTCGCCTTGACTTTTTTAATAGTTTTTGCCAATAGATTATTCATTTTTCAAAGAAAATGCTCAAAATTTTTTCAAGTCATTCTAATGACCTTTCTTAAACTCCTAAAGAAAACTTTTTTGAATTATCTTAAGCCGTTTCGCAGTAATACTATTTTAAACTCAAAAATTAAAAGTGTGTTCTGAAAAATGGGGTTTTTTGGTCAGATAAGGGGTAACTTCACACACCTTTATATATATTTTGCTGATATTTTTTGGATTAGTTTTTTACATAGTTTGATAGAGTAGACTTCAAAAATGCTTAATGGTATAGTTTAAAGCATTTTTGGATATGCACCCTACGTCCAGCATTGGTCGAAAATGATGAATTTTTGAACGGAATTCTATGTTTATGACCGTGATAAAAAAAAGTCACGCCACTTAGAGACGATTTGAAATTTTTATACTGTAAAGAGATTTATTCTAATGAGTTTGCCACTTCATTTGCCGCCGCCCGCTCAAAAACGTAGCCTGGAGAGCAAATTTTGTGGAAAAAGTCATTTTTTCAAAAGCCTTTTTTTGATTTATAAAAAAAGCGTACTTATATTATCAATTTCAGCAAGATTTTATTTTATTTTTAATAAAACGTAAATAATTGTCCTACATTCCAAAAATCTTTTCGATATTGCTTATGGTTATTTTTACATAAAACATCAAAGTTCAATGTAGTATATCTAACTATAATTAATTGTACATTTATTGGCTTTTGCTTTCGGTAATGTTAAAAAATTTAAATAATTTCAGAAATTTTTTACATATTATTAAATTAGACTTAGTTATCAATTCAACGATGCATAAATCGTTTATCTAGTGTAATAAATGAATTCAAACTATTGCGCTTAAATCAGGCATTTCAGGTCAAATTGCAGTATTTAACAAATTTATATATTCAGGTATACAGAGCGTGTTGCATTATATTTCTCTAAAAGGGTTACGGGTTTTTTTATTTTTTTAATACTATTTCAAAAACCTAATAAGATATAAATGCAGGTAGAAAATGCGTTTTATGATGTAACATTTGCATAATATATTGTTCTAATTTTCCATATAAAACAGGTAAATAACTACCATATATTCATTTATTTGAAAGACAAAATAATGTTTTTTTTTTGTTCTAAAGATAAGGTTTTATTAAATTTAACTGGTACAGTAGTAATTGTGCTAAAAATATGAATATATTCCTAAGGACTACACATTTTCTACAAAGTAGTCTGAAGTATCAAAAGTTAAAAGGTCGTTTATATGCATAGATTCAGAATCTTCCTTTTCAATGTCTATGCTTATTTTTGGTAACCATTTTGTTCTTATGGAGTAAAGTACTGGATCCGATGATATTAATAAAAATTCCATCAAATCGGAATTTTGAGCTATTCTGGAGCACTTACGTGTGTTAAAAAGCCTAAAATGTTTGACGTCTCTATTTCTGGCCTCCTGGGCTTCTTCAGTCAGTTCGCCTAAAGGCAACATACTGTTTTCTATTATTTCTTTGGCATGAGCTAATACTTTATGTACTGTTGGTGTCATTGGCCTCCAAGAGTACATGGTGAGTATAATGTCTTTTGTTTCATTGGCAAAGAGTTTAAATTTAGCCACATTAATAGGTTTTTTACTGTTAATGACTGCTAATATAACTTTAAAACGTTTTAGTAGGTTTTTATCGAGACCCGTAATTGAGGAGGTAGTTTCTGGATCTTCGAAAAAACGCCTTGCTGTATTTCCGTCATTGGAACTTCCAAACCCCTGAAGCGGCGTATCAATGATTAATCCAAGTCTTAATTTAAATTCATCTTGAATTCTTTTCTTCTCTTCTTTTCTCATGTTGTGTAGATCAGTGTTTTTGTTTACGGAAAGGCTTAGGTTTCCTGGAATAAGGCGGTATTTGAGATCGTATGCGAGGTGTAAACAATATTCCATAAATCTTATTCTGGCATGAAGTGGCGATATCCCAAACCTCAGAGCGTTTTCGTTCATAGAAATTGTATCACTATCTTCATGAAACTGTGAACTTAATTTTCCACATATATTACATTTCCAAGTAGATGTTGTGTCTGTAATTGCATTTGCAACTTTTCCATCAATCATTGTAAGTTGTGGTTGAAATGAAACTTTAATAACTTGTCCAGATATTTCCACGTAAAGTGGAGACAAGCTCGAAATTTCCCTTTCTATTGAATCTACTAAACTTTGTGTTGAAATCATGTCTTCTTTTACATATTCAAATCGTATTGGACGACATAAAAATTTAGATCCAGGGGTTAAATTCGTCCATATATCATTTGCAGACGAGGTTGAAGGTAATTTATTATACAACCGCATTCTTAACGGCACAAAAGAAGCCATAAAAATTGATGAAAAACTTTTTTCTTTGCTGCTTCCAGATGGTTGTTTGTATTCGGAAAACCCAGATGTGCCATCACAGCCCCATTTGAACATTAACACGACATCAGATTGCTTGCATCTTTCAATATCTTTGCTGCTAAATGTGGACATAATTCTAGAAACAGTATTGTCAATTAACTGTGATAGTTCAACTTTTGCGCCTTCAATAGAGGCATGCACTGGGGATGTTATTGGTTTTAAAATATTTTCTTTTGTTTCTTTTATTGCTTTACTGCTAGGAAAAATATCATATCCTTTTTCAATGAGAGCTTTTCTTAAAATACCATATTTATTTCTCGTTAAGCCCAAATTTAGAAAAAGAGCTAATGCATCTTCACTGGTAAAGGAAGTTGATGATTTTGGTGTTGGAATACTTTGTATCATGCGCTTCAAACGCTTAGGAGACGCAGTTGGTAGGACGTCGACAATTTTCCCTGTTTCTTTAGGCTGTATACGTGTCAAAGCTGCTTTAAAAGAATCCTTTATTTCATTAGCGGAGTGTGTGTTAATCATTTCTTCCTGTTTTACCTTCTTAGTCCTAATCTGGACCTCTTCATAATCTTTTTTAGGGCGGCCCCTTTTTTTCTGTTCAATAACTACTGACATCTCCTTATTAAGCCAATCTTGACTCTTCTTCATAAATTTTTGTATAGAATAATCGGAATCTTTAATCCTTTTTCATAAATTTTGTAAAAATTTTCAATTTCATCTGGCTTTATATTTAAGCCATACGAGTAGACAATGGTATCAATCAGTTTTCCTATTTTTTCCGATCGTATATCAGTATTGGCAAGAGTATCCCAAATTACTTTACAAAGGGAGCTATATTTTATTGTAACCTCCATGACTGCTTAACTCAAATAACCTCCTTTTAAAATTACTACGCTTATATATTACAAATATTTGTTTTTTTATAAACAAAAAATCGAGCAGGTACTGGATTTGTAAAAACAAAAAACTGAAATAGGTAAAATAAAAAAAAACGCATTATATTAGCCCATTAAAACAATATGTTATGCAAATGTTACATCATAAAACGCATTTTCTACCTGCATTTATATCTTATTAGGTTTTTGAAATAGTATTAAAAAAATAAAAAAACCCGTAACCCTTTTAGAGAAATATAATGCAACACGCTCTGTATACCTGAATATATAAATTTGTTAAATACTGCAATTTGACCTGAAATGCCTGATTTAAGCGCAATAGTTTGAATTCATTTATTACACTAGATAAACGATTTATGCATCGTTGAATTGATAACTAAGTCTAATTTAATAATATGTAAAAAAATTTCTGAAATTATTTAAATTTTTTAACATTACCGAAAGCAAAAGCCAATAAATGTACAATTAATTATAGTTAGATATACTACATTGAACTTTGATGTTTTATGTAAAAATAACCATAAGCAATATCGAAAAGATTTTTGGAATGTAGGACAATTATTTACGTTTTATTAAAAATAAAATAAAATCTTGCTGAAATTGATAATATAAGTACGCTTTTTTTATAAATCAAAAAAAGGCTTTTGAAAAAATGACTTTTTCCACAAAATTTGCTCTCCAGGCTACGTTTTTGAGCGGGCGGCGGCAAATGAAGTGGCAAACTCATTAGAATAAATCTCTTTACAGTATAAAAATTTCAAATCGTCTCTAAGTGGCGTGACTTTTTTTTATCACGGTCATAAACATAGAATTCCGTTCAAAAATTCATCATTTTCGACCAATGCTGGACGTAGGGTGCATATCCAAAAATGCTTTAAACTATACCATTAAGCATTTTTGAAGTCTACTCTATCAAACTATGTAAAAAACTAATCCAAAAAATATCAGCAAAATATATATAAAGGTGTGTGAAGTTACCCCTTATCTGACCAAAAAACCCCATTTTTCAGAACACACTTTTAATTTTTGAGTTTAAAATAGTATCACTGCGAAACGGCTTAAGATAATTCAAAAAAGTTTTCTTTAGGAGTTTAAGAAAGGTCATTAGAATGACTTGAAAAAATTTTGAGCATTTTCTTTGAAAAATGAATAATCTATTGGCAAAACTATTAAAAAAGTCAAGGCGAAAAATGAAGATTTTGAAATTCAAAGTGAAATATTTTTTTAACTGTAAGAGTTACTATGGTACATGAAGCATGTTTTTGCTTTGTCTCGTAACCTAGATTTAAAAAAGTCCAAAAAACACTAAAATCGATGCATGGTTATAGAAGTTATACCCCTTTAAAGCTCTTTCATACTCGAGATGGTCAACTTTGACACCCTGTAGCACACCCTGTGTTAAAACAGGGTGACCACAGAAACATTTTCCTTAAAGGTTAGCTCCCGCTTTTCAATTTTTGGGAACACCATTTCCCGATTGGACCAGTAGTTTAAAACATCTATATTTATTACCATGTTTTTTGTGTTTGGAACCACTGTGCAACATAACAATGAATAAACGTCACTACATTGCTAGGTCTGTCAAAAAAACAGAGTAGTATTTGGAAGATGACAAAGCCAATTGTGACAATTTTTTGTTGTTGTTTTTGTTTTTTCTTTGATATTTTAAATTTTGAATCTCGCTCCTAGACGAGGACAAGAAATTCTCATTGAGTTTGTGATTTAACATAACAAATATCTCTAGAAATTCTAATAACAAAGTCCCCTGAAGATTTCCTTGGGCAGGAATGAAATCCGGATAGGGACACGCCTACATTAGATTGCTTTTCACAATTTGTTAAATAAGTTTTGGGACTTTAGCACATTTAATTACTATAAATAAAACTTTAGGTTTTTTATACTTTTAAATAATTTTTACCAAAAGTCCCATCGAAAAAGGCCAAAAATAGATTTTTTCAAATAATTATTTGTCAACTCTGGATAACAATTTTCTACAATTATTTTAATTATTTGGTCGTTTTTAAATTACTCATTTATCTTAAAATACACAGAAAAAAACTGAATTAAATAAAAAAAAATACTTAAAAATTGATAAGAAATTAAGGAAAAAAGAAAATAAAAGTGATCTCAGCAGTGCGGAATCGATCTCGCAACCTTCTGATTGCAAGTCCTACTTACGACCTCAACCTCCATATAAAAAAAGAATATATGAACTTATGAAAAAGCACTTCTTAGGATGCCATTAATTTAAATACCAATTAATTAATATGGTGATGCAAATGCTGTTTAAAATAACTTTAATTTAACATTTTTGGCAGTTGTTAGCAAGTACTTCTACTTAAGAAAGCAAAAAATGTGCGTATGCTAATGCTTTGGAAGTCAAGTTAAAGGGGTTCTTAAAGCACTACTTACACTTTATTTTGCTGGGTACTGTAATTAGTAGTTTGCACTAAATTTATTTTCTTCTAAATTTATATAATTTTAAAACAAAACATGAATAGTTTTATGAACAAAAAGTTAAATTTACATTAAATATAATACCAGTAGTGGTACTTAACTAAATATTACCACTTTATAATTTTGTCTCTTTAGCGAAGTACTACATAGAATAAATTATGGTAAACAAATATCAATTAAACTTTTATTTGATTTCAAACTCACTTTCAATTAAAAGTTTAATAATATGTATAACATGTTTAATTGAAAATTAAATTTCCTGTTTTTGTAACACATAATGACAGCAAGAAAAAAATGGAAAAATTTAAAAATATCAAGAAAATTTAAAAAATCTATTAAATTAAAAAATTTGCTAACATTTAACAAATTCTCAAAAAATTTAAAAAACATAAAAATTAAAAATAATAGTGAAAGGCGTAATAGAGAAGAATGAGTGTATTTTCTAAAAATCATAACTACATTGCAATTTTTCAATTTTTATTTTTTTTTTCTGAATCAGACTGCGCAGTTTCTGGTATTGAACCTCCGTCTGTGACCCTGTTTTTTGAATTTTTTTGAATAATGTAATATTTGTTATGTTTCTGTTTGTTCGATTGCGTCTATATGAAATTTTCTGTGCAATCACTGACCATGGTATAGATAAACTGATTTCTAATGACACATGCACTCGCACTACACGTTAGACAGAGAGCTTTAGCCCACTGATCTATCGTCAGGTCGAGTTTTGTTGTGTTTTAGTTCAATACACGGTGTTTTTTTTTGTTCTTGCATACATAATCTCAGAAGTACAACTCCAACAACACAACAGTTCTATTTTTAGAAACTTACCCAAAACTTAAAAAAAATTCTCTAAATTGAAATAAATCACAAAAATTGAACAAAAAGTCACCAATAATTAAAAAAAAACACCAAAATTAAAAAAAAAAAAAAACACCGAAATTAATATATGATGTTTTCGAGATATAGACTTTTTTTTACACATTTTTTATGAGATTTTTTGAATTTTTTAAATTTTTAGCGTTTATTTTTAATATTGTTTAATTTTTTTTTTAAATTGTTAACGTTTTTTTTTAAATTTTTGCGATTTTTTAATTTTGACAATTGTTTTCCCGATTTTTTATTTATTATGTAAATTATTTTCATATTCGGTAATTCTAAAGATTTTTTTTAATTTTGGCGTTCTTTCTCAAATTTGGCGTCTTCGATTCCAATTTTTAGCGACTATTTTCCAAATTTGACTTTTTTTTTAGTTTGATGAGTTTTTTTTTCAATTTTGTCGATTTTTAAAATTTTTTTATTTTAGCCATTTATTCTAAGTTTAGCGACTTTTTTATTTCTGCGATTTATCCCCCAAATTTTTGTGATTTTTATGCAAAATTTTAATTATTGTGTCTAATTATTATTGGTGTCTAATTAAAATTAGTTTAAAGTTAAAAACAATATTCAATTAAATTTTATAGTTCTATTAAAACTTTAATTGAAAATAAAATCAATTAAATAGTTACAAATAATTTTAATTGATACTACAATTTCTTTGATAGGACGGAATTCAATTAAACTTTTAATTGAATCAACAAATGTATTAACTGAGATTAAATTTTAGTTTTTTCTGTGTATTTAAAACGCATTTTTGTATTGGCAGTATATATATTTCCTTGGGTGTAGGAGTATTAACATTTCTATTATATCACAAATTGTGTGTTAACAGTTCTTAGATTAGATTAGATTAGATCAGAAGGCACTATGCACCGCGACCAATGTAGGTCTTTTGTGCTGCCTAAGATTACCTACAGATTCAAGCTACCTATAAAGCCAATTATCCTATTAGGCAAAATGTTCGTGATGTCGGAAGGCGAAATGAAGCGATCACCTAGAAACCTAAGTCTCCTATCACAAAGCCTGGGACATTCGCAGAGAACATGCTCCGAGGTCTCAGACACCATCTCGCAAAACCTACACAAATCCGAATCCGATTGACCCTTCTTGTGCAGATGGTATCTGAGATTACAGTGTCCAGTTAAGTACGACGCCAGGGTCCTCAAACCCCCCCTTTCAAGCGACAAGAGTCGCCTCGACCCCCTACTGGAAAAAGAGATCAATCTTTTAGCCTGGCGCTGACCAGGAGAGTTTTCCCAGTAACTAGAGAATTCAGACTCTCTCCATGCCCTGAGCCTTTCCCTAACATACCCCGCAGGTATTCCACAGAATGGTTCAGGACCAATAAAGGGCTTTCGGGCCCCGCGGTTGGCAAGACAATCTGCCCTCTCGTTGCCCTCATGCCCCTCATGACCAGGAATCCACCCCAAGGTTAGAGAGTTGCCTCTACCGAGCCTATTGAGAGTCTGAATGCATTCCATGACCAACCCGGACGACACCTTATAGGCCATTAAGGCCCTCAGTGCAGCCTGACTGTCAGAAAGAATGTAGATGCGAGATCTGCGAGTTCCCCTTCGCAGGCATTCGAAGGGGAACTCGCAGTTCTTAAGTTTTAATCTAAATAGATTTCATTCATAATATTAACTTTTTTTAAATATTTTTAATAAAAATTAACGGCATCTAATTAGAAGATGTTTTTATTAAAATGTTACCATAATATTTAAGATTTTTTAAACCCATTAAACGTTGTCAATTGAATTTAATTTGAATATTTTTTTTTTAATTTAAAAAATCTTGATATTTAAACACACGTAATTGAATCACACTCACATTTTGTTTATAAATTAAATTTTCAAGGAAGTAATTTAATTGTGTTAATTTCAAAATTTCACTTTCTTTGAAAATAATAACGCTTTTTTGTACTTATTTTTGAAACTATTTAGGTTAAGACCTAATTTTTATTTCGGCTTATATATTTTTTAGGTTTTTTTTAATTTTTTGGTCAGTTTTTTTTATTTTTTTTAAGTAATATATGTTTCTTTCTTGCCAAACAAAAAGTAACTAAACTTAGCATCCATCGCAATAAGCTTAATTTTGTATTTCAATATGTAGCTGGCATCATTATTTAATATGAATGTATCGAATGCGAATTAAGTTGATGGTGGACAGACGCTGGTGACTATTTTTTGATTTTTTTTAAAATTTTTTTTTTTTAATATGATGATTTTATTTTAAATAATACATTTTTATATTGTATATTTTGTTTATTGTTATCTGACATAATAACTACGCGAAAATAATTATTATAAAAATACGAATATAAAAAATATCTGCCAAGTTCAGTTTGTTTAGATTATTCTTCTTCAACAGGTTTCAGACGTTTTTTTTTAATTCCAGTCTACATCTTTATTTTTTTTTTTTTTGCATTTAAACGAAATTTAATGATAACGGTTATGAAATCTGCATTTAAATTCTGATTTATTTATCGTAACTTGTTTTTTTTTTCATTTCGAAAGAAAGTTTTATATGGGCGATGAAAATAATTGTCTTAACTTGGCTTAAAGTATTATAGCCAACAAAATTATATCAACATTATGTTGTTAGTCTAGAACTTTCTTGTTTCGGCTTAAGTATTAAATATAATTATTAATTTTTAATATTTTTTTTATTACATTCAAGTGTATTGACTTTCTTGACAAGGCCATCATGGAATTGTAAACTTGATTTTTGGTTGCATTTGTTTTTTAAAAATTTTCATTTATATTTCATTCTGGTATTATTTTGTTTACTATTTAATGGCAGTTGACTTTAATTCTTGCGTTGACGCTTTTATGAGCCCTAAATAATTTGCATAACCCGAACACCCTAGAATTTTTTTTTTGTTTAGATATCGCTTATTTTCTTCAAGAAGGTCATAAGTCAAAAAATGCTATTTTTAGTTAGTGATGCAGATTTATTAGTAATATCATGCTTTATGTTGTGTAAAAATTTCCTATTAATATCATGTATACTTTTCGAGATAGAGGATAATATATTTTATTTTTTCTTTAAAGTGAGTGCAAAGAGTATATACTTTATAGAAAAACTGTGGTACTCACGAGTCTCTCTATAATTAGCGAATTCGCACACATCTGTCACTAAGAGAAAACAAATTTAAAACCCCCTATTTATTAAAAACGTGAAAACTTTAAAATCGTGTTTTTTGAGTTATATTAGTCTTGCAGTAAATGGGCGATATGTTTTAGTAATGACCTTAGTATAAAAAAAACTACAATCCGTTTTTGATGCTGCCTCCAGGACATTCAGAATTCCTTGTTACCATATCGTAACTATGGTCGGGCTAGGGGATTGGTTTTTGTACGTATAGAAATATGTATTTTTTTGCAAGAAAACGTTTTATATCAAATTTATATTTATTGATAAATAAATGTGTTATAAATTTAAATATGGGTCTAAAAATAGATTTGTATATTTACAAATCTATATGCAAATCTAGTTACTGTTGTACATAATGGTACAATAACTTAAGAAATATTTTATAATAATTTAAAATTGATTGATTTGCGTGATTCGCATGAATCACTAGTGAACAAGCTTGACTGTGAGTAATATCTGAATTTACTCACTTGAACTTGAGTGCGTGTGAGTAGTAAAAATATTCTCGTGAGTGATCGTGCGTGAGTGCAATTTTGCTCTCGTGAGCGTGTGTGAGTGTGAGTCAAAATTCACTTACGTGGCCATCTCTGGTTGCAATAGAATTCCAACCAATTTATTTTCTATGTGAACTTAATAGATCAATGCAGTCAGATTTACTTGATATTTTATTTTGTTTTAAACAACTAACCAATTAATCACCAATTTTGTCGTTTAACCGACCCGAATAACAGCCTAGATCGGCATATAAATGTACATATAAATTTTTTTCCACCAAACCCAATGTTTTGCTCAAACACTTGTTGAAGGCACTTTACCATCGTTTGCAAAAAGCGTTTTGCCCGTATTTGTTTTACAATTACCGGAATTAACCAACGGATCAAAAGTCTAACCACTGGTAAAGCATTTATTTTATAAAAATGATGATGATCGGAAGGTTCCGATTTCGGGTCCAGTTTCAGGCAAACATTTTTTTGTGTTTTTTTTTAAACATTTTAATATTTTTTTCATATAAAATTTATTTTTATGTTTCTGGAAAAGCTCCTTTAAGACCAACGTTTTTTTTTGGTTTTTCCAACGTTGGCAAGTCGTTGCCATCAAACCTTATGCCAGTGCTGAAATATTTGTGCAGCCAACTGTTACCCAACAGTTATCATTTACTTACGTTTTATGCTATCAAATATTATATGTCCGGTTAGCTCAGTTGTTAGAGCTGCCGGCTGCAAATCTGGTGGCTAGGGTTCGAATGCCGGCGGGACAAAAAAAAAAATATACATAAATTTTTTTTTTAATTTTATTGTGGAAAAGAAATTTTAAGACCATCATGGGGTTAACAACATTTTGCCAACGTTGGAAATTTTGTTTCCCCAGCGCTTGTCCGATACTTTTTATACAGAAGAACCTTTTGTCTAATGAAAATAATGAAATAAAATATATAAATTTGATGGCTTAACTTATTAACATACCCATAAAGAACACGAAAATTGTATGTGTTTGTTCATCAGCATAATTTTAAAAAATATAAAAAATCGTAAAAAGATGTTTTTCACACTTTTCTCCACGCTTTTTGATCCAATTAACATGAGATTGGGCGGCCAAAAAAATTTGTATCAATTACACTGTTCAAGTTGTAAAATGGTACTAACGTGAAAACCATATGATTGTGTTTGCATGAGCCCCCTGACTACTACTCCACCGATGAAAGTGCCAATTTGGCTCATTGGGAAAAATTTATGGGGTTTTTTTTTGAATTTCGGTCAATTCGTCAATTTTTGACCATTTTCAGCCCATTTAAGTCGCTTTTCCTGTATTCAAAATTTCTTGTGTTATCTTTATACGGCTCACAATTACTATTTCCACCATTAGAACGCACATTTCAACTGAGAAAATCAAAATTTTTATCCTATTTTCATGATTTTGCCCATTTTTCATCGATTTTCCTCATTTTTTTTGCTGTTTTTATGCGCTTTTTGTAGTTCTTGCGCAAACTTATCGACATAATTCTTACAGTTTTTCCTTTTTACAATATATTATGCAATATTATTGCCATTTCAAGCAAGTCAACACACTTTTTAATACAAAAACCATCCTTTTTTACGCTTTTTCGGATGATTTTCGCGTTTTTTATTGATTTAAATAAATTTTTTGTGGTTGAATACATTTTTTCGGCATACAAATTAATGGAAATGCGTGTTTCTCCGTATTAATGTAATTCATTTCTTGATTCATTGTAATTCAGTCATTCTTTAATTTTCGCTTCACTCAAGCGTGGAAAAATGTACTCCAATCGTCCAAATGCCAAATTTCGTGTTAAAAACTTGAACAGTGTTATTATTGTCCACTCTAAAATATCTACATTTCGCCCATATCAGAGTGAACCATACCGCAGATCTTCGTTATCAGATTAAAAAGATGTTTCAATAGAACCCAACTTTTCAGAACTTTATTTCTATAGGAAAGCCACACTATTTTGACGAACTGACATCCATATATGTACAATAAAGGTTCTCAACCTTTTAACATAAATAATATTTACTGATAGTTGTGAGTTAATATTTTGTAACATATGTACATTAGGGCGGCAGTGAAAAATCAAATGAGCTTTGAGGTCAAAGTTCAATTTTTAGAAATTCGGTATATTTAACTATAATTGACTTAAAACGATCGAATTTTTTTTATTACAAATGTTGACCAAATCGAAACAAACTCGATATTCCAATTATCCTTAATGTTCTTCCAATTTTTTTAATTAACCCTTTTGTGCTACGGTGGTCAAAATGACTCATTCATTATAAAAAATTTGAAATCTAAAATTTTCAAAAAAAAAATTGACAAAGTTGACGTTCATAGTATACTTAATATTTGTCTGAAATATTTTCATTAAAATTAACCTTCTATGGCTATGGGGGTCAAAATTACCCCCCAAACATAAAAAAACAAAATAAAAATGTTTGGAACTTCAGTCAAGATAAAATAAAATAGAAGAAATTTTTTTTTCTATTTATAATAAGAATTTAATTTTTTTTATATATAATGTTTAATTTTTTCTTTCCTTAATTAACACCAATTAAATAAACAAAATTGAGTTTCCCTGCAAACAGAGATTTAGCGGTTATTTTGAACAATATTTAAACTTTCTTATTATCTTAAATTATAATTCACCTGCAAACAAAGAAATGACATTTAATGTTTATTATTTCAATGTCAATTCCTTTTAACAATAATCTTCTAATTATCTTCTTTTAATTAAATCTTAAAGTTATAAATTTTGTTTAACATGTGCTAATGCTTCCTCTAACTTCTATTACCGTCAGCGTTGCCATATTCCAGGGAAATCTCAGACATAAATAAGGGAATCCAATTTCCTTACATATATACATATATATTGAAAATTGAATTGCTGCACGAAGTTCCGGAATGTTATAACCTAAACAATTCAATAAAGGCCGGAGTAACAGCCATCAGTTTTTAAAGGGAATGGTTTCTGATTTTTGTTGTTTGGCTCTGAAGTCCGAATAAATAAAAAACTATTAAGCAATAGAATAAAAACCATTTAATAATTTTTAATTTAATCGGATCTCAACAAAAATCAAATAAATATAAGAAAAATATTCGACATATGAAAATATGAACATATATGAACTAAAATATGTGGTCCTGTATGAGTATATGTAGCCATATACACTCAATTTTCGGATGCGAACATATATACTTCATATATGATAATGTATGATTATTTTCACATGGGAATCTAACAAAAATGTTTTAAAATAAATATTCTAAAACAAATTTTGCTTAAAAAGCCGAAGTATACATTTATATTCGTATTCTGCAAAAACAAATCCTGAAAATATGATTATTTTTAAGCTCCACAATGTATTCATCATTTTATATTTCAAATTTTAATCGTGATTGAATCCTACACTCAAAAAAATAAGTTAGTACAAAAGTTAGTAAAACGTCTTGTAAATCAGGTATACTATTTTTCAGCAAATTTTTTTGCTAAAATAGTGTTTTCAGCTAAAATTTTTGTTATACTTATTCAGCACTTAACTGTTTTATACTAATGCTTTACTAATATACTAATTAATTTTGCTAAAAAAAATTGTGCTGATAAGCACATTAATAGTGTGGACGACAACCAGATTGAAAGATATACGCACAATGAAGCAGATGTCGCGGCATGTCAAGATGTAGTAGAAAATAGGAAAATGATACTAAAAAGTACAACTCTAATAAGACATATAAAAAATCAACCATGAAAGACTTTTGTATCTCTTTTTCATACATAAAGCAAAATTGAGGACTAAAACAACTTAAATTTTGCGTTGTCACCGGCTTGTGAAAATAATTGTGTATTAATTAAATAAAAGACAAAAGAAAATATTTAAATTTAATATGTATTTCTATAATAAATGTTAATAGATTAATAATCTAGTGTGGTCAAATTGCAAACAAACATATACAGACATGTAGACAGAGTAAAGCGAAAGACAAAGACACACATCTTAGGTAGATTTTTATGGTTCCTTTTTCTTATTGCAAAGAAAAGGGTTGTTTTTTTCGTTTCGTTTGTTTTTGTTTATTTTTTCGTTTCGTTTCTATAATTATCTTCGGCAGTTGCGTTCTTTAAAAGAAAGCATCATTTAGACAACGATTGATGTAAGTAGTTGAAAGAAAATTTTTGTTATGTTATATATATTTATTTCTATATATTTTCAGATATTAAATTAATTCATGTCGTCAATGTGGGAAAATGAAAATTTTTATATTTCGTAATTATTGTAAATTATTTTTAAAAAAATCACAAAAATATGTTTTATGATTTTCAGCAAATATATTTACTAAATTACAATTTTTTGCGTTTTAATCGATTGACTCGTTACCAAATACCGAATACCTAATTTGACGCTAAACATGTTAAAAACCTTAAAAACACTTGACATTTTAAACAACAAATAATATCACAGCAATACAAAACAAACACACAAAAAAATACGGATTAGAGATGCGCGGGGTTGACACATTTTTTCACAAATCAAGCTTATCGCAGAGACGAGAATTAATTAATTGAGCTGTGTAAGTTTAATATTAAAAATTTTCATTTGGTTAAATTAATATAAAATAAAATTAAACTAATATAACATAAAATACTTGGGTCAATTATATGGTTTCCCTACACACAAAAAAATCTAGGGGAACATTTATCAACAAAAAAAAAAAAAATGGTATATTATTACCAAGTATAGTCAGAGCATTTCAACTAATAACTATTTCTAGAAAAGTTTGTCAATCAACTTCGGAAAATGTATTATACAAAAATAATAATAAAATTATCAATAAAATGACCACTTTCAGTAATATGTTGACAGATCTATTTCGGGTTTCCATCATCAGAACACGTTTTGAAAAAAGTCACAATCCCATGCAAAACATCAAACACTCATGTAAACTAGTTTTCTCACTAAATGATAACTAATATATGAGCTCGAAGTTAAAGATTGTCAATTTTCTTTCACCTCTCCACTATCACATTCATTAATAGGAAGAATTTCCTGAGTGTTGTCTCTCTTTACAAAAAAAAAAATGAAAATCACTTTAATTTTGCTAAATGTATTAAAAATAAAAACATTTTTAACTTACTGTAAATTGTGCGTGACAAAATTTTGTGTACGTGAGCTTAAGTGATCACAATCACTAACGAACACATCTCTAAAAAAAAAACCACAATGCAGCAACAAAAACAATAACACCAATACTACCAAAAATATAGAAAAAGACAATATTTAAACACAACAAATGCAATTACCGGCTTCGATCAATAAATGACAACCAGACTTTTTACACAAAATCGAAAATAACAAAAAATGTGCTACGCATAAGATATGCCAAACGGGTAATCCCGAAATCCAGGGATTTCAAAAATCCCGAATTACGGGATTTTTTTTTTAAATCCCGGGTGTTCCCCAATGTGTTCCTGGTAAAAGTGTTAAAAATTTGTGTTTTTTTATATAAAACTTTAAATAAATAGGAAAATATTATATCATTAACGATATCATTTTCGATATTGTTATCAGACTGGACTAGGGCGAATTAACTATCGTTATTCAATGAAATTGCGATAGCGAAAACGGTATCATAATTTTATGTAAAAACGATATCGTTGGGCAAGATACATTTAAGAACAAAAAAAACTAACTTTTTCGTATAACAAGTAATTTCCGCACGAGATTAGCTGATGATGATTCATTTTGACACACCATCGGACTTTCGGTTTCACTCGACGTTTTGTTGAATTTAAGTAATAAATCTTAAGTATATTAGGTAACTAGAGAAAAATTGTATCAGAAGTTCAAAAATGTCCACTTTAAACACAAAAAAAATCGACGAATACAAATTTAGATGTTAGATTACCGAACATAACTAGTATTGCTTTCAGAACATTTTCAGCATCAAAATTACTGAAATTCCTCTGCGAAAGGTGCACAGAGAAAACATATTCGTTCTGACAATCGAATATGTTGCCAATTGAATAGTTTTGTTGTGTTTACTGAGTTTTTTTTTTTGTTTATAATAAACAAATACCAGAATCCCAAAATCCCCAAAAAATCCGGGATTTTGGGATAGGGCAAAACGAAGTATTAATACACCCTTATAATATTAATAAACATAACAATAATCATACTCGTTATTTCCTCGTTTCATTTCGATTCCCCTATTCAGTGGTACAATTAATGTCGATCTCCGTGCCATTTCTTTGTAAAGGCTGTTTTTTATAGAGGTATAGAAATTTGAAAATGGAATAAAACAAAGATGAATTTGTTAAATTGACATGAAATTTACTTTATTCGAAATATAATCTTCTGGCATTATAATTTAAATGTGACTTCTGGCATATGACCGCCACAGCTGGCTCGGACGTAATCTGGACGTCCAATTTTTGATGACTTTTCCAACATTTGTGGCCGTATATTGGCAACAACGCGGCGAATGTTGTCCCCACAGAAAATAGTCCAGAGGCGTTAAATCGCACGATCTTGGAGGCCAATTAACGGGTCCGAAACGTGAAATTGTGCGGTTACCAAACGTTTACTTCAATAAATCAATTGTGGCACGAGCTGTGTGACATGTTGCGCCGTCTTGTTAGTGAACTAAGGCTAATGAAATTTCAAGGCTAATAAAAAAATTCCACGTATGGCTGAGCCCTCTTCGGAATTCATGTTCCAATAACATGCAATTTTAAGTGTAATTTATGTTGTTGCCGGTATAATGAATTTGAATATAATATGAAAAACCTTATAACTTGAACCAAAAAAATTTATAAAGGGCTCGGACCAAAATTATTCTTCAAAATTAGTGTAGAGTTTATTTTTTCATTAACTAGTTAAAGTATATATTGAAACCCGTCTTATTTTTGTCGGTTTTGATTTAACCGCGGTTTCGGTTAAAATCTAACACCAAACTCTGCTTTAAATCTTAGAGTTCGATTAAAGGTTAAGGTATAAAAAATTGTAAGCTTAACTCAAATATTAAAAATAGAAAAATTATAAAATCAATTAAATCCGATTGAAGGATTCAGGCAGAAAAACAGGAACTGGGCAATATTTGGTAATTGAAAGTGTTTTACACAAATTTTTATAAAAGCAACATTTTTTATGAGCGATCTAGAGTGACTTTAAATTAATTCAGGTCGAAGTCTAAAATTAAGGTCGAAGTTTAAATTAATTTCGAAGTCTAAGATTAACGGTAAAGTTAACTGTTGCGGTGAAGTTATTATAATTTTTTACCTAAAAAAATATTTTTAAATTGCCTATTACTACATTAAAAATGTAGATTATTAATCTTTTTTGTTTGAAAATGTATTATGTAAAATCCCATGCTTTCCGGACCAAATTCCCAGGATTTCGGGAATAGAAAAATACCTAGTTTCCCCGGAATCCCGGGAAGGATTTACATATGAATTCACATAATAAAATAATATCATGTATGAAACAAAATTGAACATATATATTAATACATGGCATGATACATTACCATATATGCGCATTTAGTTGGCATGTATGAAACCATATATGCTTCTATACATGGCATACATACATCTTCATACATGCTGATATATGCTCATACATGAAATCATTCAGGTTCATATATTACCATATACTATCATTTTCGCCTGGGTAGGTACGATTATAATCTTATGGAAAATCAAAAATTAAATATGTCTTAATTGGAGATTGTTTTTTTTTTAACAATCACGATGTTTTTTTAAATAATATAATTTTTTCTAATATCAATTTTGACTTTCAAAAAGCCCATAATTTCCTAATTCAATTATTTTGCAATTACACCAGTAAACCTATTTCTATATTTCTATATACAATACAACTTGAAATTTTTTAACAATATTTTCGAAAATTATTTCGCAACCACTTATGCCGTGTTTAAAGGATCATATTAACCCATTTTTTACCCAAATTTTTTAAATTAAGGACACACCAATTTTTAAGAGCCTTTTACGAAGGTCATATTACAACGCAGTAAAAAGCATATTAAAATTTTAAGTCTTGTCTACAAACGTGGTTTAAAAAATTATTAAATTTCCAACTCCAGGGTTGCCATATAATGATTTGAAAATGATTTTTGATTTTTTTGAAAGCGCTCTTTTCAAAAAATAATTAAAAATATAAGGAAGACCGGCATAATAAATGCAATTTATTGGTATCGATAAAGTCATCCAATATAAGAAAACTTTTAGAAATAGAAATATTTTTCGTTCAACATGTACTTTTTGAAAAAATTTACTAATCAAATCAATATTTTTCCGTCTTTGTGAAAATGGAAGTATGCGGAAAATTAATCCTTTTTTGTTTTAATCATCAAAAATGTGCTATTTTCTCTCAACCAGCAAAAAGCATATAAACTTGAGCGATTAGAGTTGCCAAATAACAATTTTCAAAAACTGTCTTAAAATTTTTGAAAATTTTGAAAAAATTCTTAAAAATAGTGCGAAAACAACAATCAAAATTTTATACAGTTTTTTGATAGATATTTGGTTTGTTAATAGATATTTGGTTTGTTAATACCAATAACGTTCATATATGGTCACATATATGAGTTCATATATGAATCCATATATGTTTGGATCCGGTCATATATGAATGTTCATATATGGTCATATATTAATACTCTTTCTACGTGCTCGTATAAAAAAGGGCATTTTTTAAGTTTTTATCAAAAATATTGTCTTTTTATTAAATGAAAATGTTTCTATTATACTTCTTCTAAGAACATGTTACTGATAAATTCATACATTTTAGGTTCAAAATCCATTAATAAATATAAATAGTTTGAAGCGAAATTTTTTAAGAAAATACAATTTGGGAAAGCATTTAATGAAAATTAATAACAATATGGAAAATGGAAAACAAACTTGTTCCAAAAAAAATTCGATGATTTGGAAAACGATTAAAACATTGTAAAGGTGGGAACTAAACAATACCACAATAGCTTGTTGATTCCGATGATGACTATTTATGGTCGATGATGATGCCCAGCAAAAAATAACCTGGATTTGGTAAGCAGTAACTACATTTGTATACTTCAAAAATAGCGCTTCACCGACTTGCATACTATAAAGCAATTAGGGAAGGCATTCTGTCGTGCTTCCCAGAATGCCTTCTTTGAAGCAGTGAATAATGCTTACAATGAAGCAATAAAGTATGCATTTGTCAACATACAAAAAAGAGCTTCTGAGTGCCTAAGAAGGCATGAATTTATTGCTTCTAAGAGCACACTTTAAAAGAGACATACCAAGTGGGGCATCGCGAATAAAAATCATGCCTTCTTTATTTGCTTTGGAAGCGCTTCGTTATCAAATAATGCCTTCCGGAAGCGCTTCTGGGTAAGCACTATTTTTTGCTGGGTGTATATATTTATAGTGATGGCAAATCGGATACAAATGGAAATGAATGTTTAGCTGAATTTGAATATTCAGATTCTGATAGTGATATGATGGAGAGACAAAGTCAGTTTCTGAGACGAAGTTAAGTACTACTAACGTGACCAACTGTTTTTGATCAAAAGGCAGGACTTGGCAGGCACAAAAGTAGGATTTTGGTGCAAAAAGCGGAATTTTTAAAATTTATTGCCTTAAAATACGGATTTAAATAAATTCGTAATTTTTTAGTCTGAATCGCTCAAATATTACTTTACAAATTTATATTTTCTTTTAATTATAAAAGAAAACACTGGCTCTAAAACGTTATTTCTATCAAAAATATTTAAAATTTATAATACTCGTATGTTGAAAGTTTTAAAATCATTTTATATTTTGTAAAAAACCTATTGAGAAAAAATTATATTGAATACATATAATAGTCCTGCCAAAAGCGGGATGGTTAATCAGGTTAGGTACAGCCGATTCAGAATTAAGCACATCAAATGCGACTGATATTTCTTCAAGTGAGATATATCACATGAATTAAGTGAGATATATCATATGAAACCAAATAGTAAAATAAGTTTTGGTGAAGCAGTATTAAAAGTTTTAGATATACTGAAACGTAAACTACAAAAAGCTGCCTAAATATCTCAATTAATCCTTATAGATTCAATATTATAATTCAAATAAAAATCATAAAAACGTTTTTCTTATTAACTCATTCTCTACTATCGTCTTTATAAATTATGGAAACTTAAAAATCTATTTCTTTTAAATATTTTTTGTCACGAATTCGTACAGCGGCTAGAAGGGGTTAAAAATAAAAAAATTCGTCATATCTGATAAAAACTTATAATATAGTACATATATATGGAATGATATATGAATTCATTCATCCGTCTCAGGTCCAGTTTTTTGCGAATATCGGGACTAAATCGGGGACAATTTGTTTTTTAAAATAGTGGTTATTAAACAAAATAAATACTTGATGAAATTGAAAATAAAACACGAATGCAATATCTTGTTCCACTCAAAAACTTTATTCGTTTAAAGTAGTAATAAAAAAATCAAATTTTTGCGATTTCCTCCCAAAAAGCAGCAACAGTCTTTTACCTTCAGATATATATTTTCTTTCTGAACATGTAAAGTGTGCATACTATATACTATTCTGAAAAGTCATTTTATACAAAAGCGAGTTGTGTTAAAAAAAAGTTTTATTTGTTTACACTGGATATATATGCAATATATTATCATATATGGTGTCATACATATGTATCCACATATGAACTTTTCCTTTGCATGTTTTTACCCATATATGATATAATACATTACATATATGTACATATATGCCCATACATGGAACCATATATGTATGCTCATACATCATATGAACTTTTTCACATTTTTCACCCAATTGATTTTTTAAAAAAATATTATCATTTTAAGTGCGTACAAAGCTTCAAAATTTCAATTTCAATTAATTATACCACCACTAAAGGGAGCGATTAGGCTATAAAATTTACTGAAAATGCATGCTGGAAAACCAACTTATCTTCCCACCAAGTTTTGTCAAATTCAAATTCGCACGGAATCTATGCTTGGTAAAAAAAAAATGGGTTAATTTTTTACCATGATAAAAAAAGTTCTATGTTTTCTAGTGTTGTTTATTTAGCAAGTTTTAAATTTGATTTATTATCGTTAATATTTTTTTTTTTTAATAAATCAATTTATTTTACTGTTTCATTAGCTTAATAATGTAAATTATTTAATTAATGATTTTCAATCACAGTCAAGTTAAATTAAAATTAATGATTAACGTGGAAAATTTTGTTCTTGTCCTTTTAATTCGTATATATAATTATATAAAACTTTTATAATTCAAATATAGTTTTACAATTATTACCGATAGGCATAATGTTAATTAAGGTAAATTATATTATTTTGTAATAATTTTATTGCCCAGCCAGCAAACGGGCTTTGCTCAAAAATGAGTCAAAAATTGGCTCAAAAATTAATCAAAAATGGGCTCAAAAATATTATTAAAAATTAAATTTTTTGTGTACAAGTTGGTTCATTCAAAAGAGCATTCTCTTTGGACTCAAAAATGGTTCAGAGAAATGAGAGTGTCAAAGAGATTTTCCCTCATAAATTGGAGTCATTTTTTGAGCCATTTTAGAAAACAAAAAATTAAGCTAAATTTCCCTTCTAGATGAGAGTCTTTTTATGCATATTTAAAGATTTTTCATAAGTAACAATATACGCTTTCCAATGAACTAAAACAAACATAAAACTAACATTTGGGCATCATCTATCAGCATTCTTGTATTACCCACCATTTCACGGTGGGATATATCACAATTTTGTTTTGACAATAATTAGGCCACTTCTTACTTAGTGGTCCTATTGCAATGAAATTAGGAACAGTGACATGATATCGAGCTTAAATTTTGTTGTTGAGCCTTCCAATTTTGATACATTTTTGTAATTTTAGCTTAAAGCTAAACTTTTGGTTTTGAGCCTACGACTTTTTGCATATCCCATTTTGAGTGCTTGCCATTTTTTTTTGCCTCTAGTCCGATTTTAAATTTCATATTTGTAATCTGCTAGTCGAGACTACCAAAAATAGGCTTACATGTGTGGGCTATCTCTAATAGTTCCCGAGATATACTACCTATTTAAAAATTTAAAATTCCAAATTTAGTACAACTCAGGTTCAGTTTTTTGGAAATAGCGGGACGAAATCGGGGCCATTTTGCTTTTTAAAGTAGTGGCATTTAACTAAATAAATTCTTGATGAAATAAAAAAAAAAACATGAATGCAATATCTTGTTCCACTTAAAAACTTTAAAGTAGAAATATAAAAAACAAAAAAAAAAATCCCCAAAAAGGACTAACAGTATTTTACCTCCAGATAACTATTTTCTTTCTGAACATAGAAAGTGTGCATACTATTCTAAAAAGTATTTTTATTTAAATGCGAGTTACGAGTATGTTAAAAAAATTTTGATTTGTTTACACTTTTCCCCCAGCCGCTTCTAAAGTGGCTATATTTTCAAGGCAAATATAAATTTTAACCCGCTGTTAAAACTGAGCACGAAGCGGTTGTAGTTACTGAAACATATACTTAATTTATGGGGTAAGCCTCTTCCAATCCTCGCTTTAAATGCAACAAAAATCTAAAAATTCCATTTTTATTTATGGGAATTTTTTTTTATTTATGGGAATTCTGGGATTGCTTACAGCAAATTATAAATTCGGACATAGATTTCACATTGTTGACTTAAATGTATATTTAATTCCAAAAAATCATTGGATTATGTCTATTGATAAATATTTGATTGAATAGTGAAAATTTACATTTTAACAAAAACCGAAATTTTTACCTTCTTAATTGGATAACCCAAGTTTTCGTTCTACCAACAGTGTTAAAAGCGATTCTTTTTTAAAGGAAGGTAATCTGCAGTTCTTTCCAACGATACCCAACACTTATATGATATGTTTATAACTTCTTAACAGGAAATCTTCGTTTTAACATTTACGCCCTGTTTCTAGAAGACGTTCGACGCTAGACGAATGAGTGACTACATGTATTTCGTTTTTGTATTGAATGTATTTTGTTATTGTTTTTTCGTTTGTGTGAAGAAAAACGTCTTCAAGAAACAGGGTCTTATATTACATATTTTTTTGTTTGGCGTTTTCAGTTGCTCTTTCTTTTTTTTATATTAATGTCGTTAAAACGCGTGTTAGTGGATTGTTTTGCTAAAGTATACAATTTTTTTTTTGTATATTCCCGTTGTTAAAGCGAAAGAATTGTAAAATTTCAAACAAAATTTTTTTGGCTCAAAAAAGAATAATTTTGTGGAGCATTTTTGGATTGATTTAACAAATCCGCTATTTCCTTTCTTTTCTATTAATATCTGAGTGAATTTTCAGAGACAATAATTTCCCTCATAATTATGAATCAATTTGGATAGCGCATTTTGACTCAGAGAAAAATTGTATTTTATGAAAGAAAATTTTTAAAAGCTCAAAAAAAAAAATTCATATTTGAGTAATTTTAACCTCAGAAATTAGAGGGTTTTGAAAATAACCCAGTAAACATTTCGAGTCCGAAGAGACTTATAAATTAGAGAATTAGAGGGTTTTGAAAATAACCCAGTAAACATTTCGAGTCCGAAGAGACTTATAAACGAGTCTTGAGGGATTTCTCTCTTTTTTTCGGAGTGTTTTTGGGAGTTTTTTAAGACACATATTTATTAGTCTATTATGAAACTTTTTTGAGTTATTTAGGGGTAATACTTGAGACTTATTTAAATTGTTTTTGCACTTTTATAGTACCTTTTCCTTATGGTTTTAGATATTTAGATATTTAAATTATAAAACAGGAATACGTGATATTTTTTTTGCAAATTTTTATTTATTTCATATATTTAATATAAAATAACAATATAATCAATAATTAACAAAAATCACGTTAATAATGAACAAATGCGTCACTTATATTTTAACCATTTTACTACCGACTTTTTGTTTGTGGATATATTTCTATTTTGACTTCAGATTCTTATTAGGGGTCCTTAAATTAAAAAGAAAATGATTTACTTGTATGCCCCTGCACAATAAAAAATAGATCCGAAAATCGAATTTTTGAAACTTCTCAGCCCATTTTTACCACTAAAACATTCGAATGGCCAAAAATGCTTTACTTGCTTTTGTTCCGGTCATTAGATGAAGCTACATGCCAAAATTTGGAGATTCTATCTTTCTTAGTTTACTAGTTACGCCAAACGCGCCTTTTTTCGGAGTTAAAGGTTCATTGAAAAAATCGAATTTTCTTAACAAATATCGAGACTATAGAACAGTTTATCCATATAATAATTTTTGTTTTCAGTGACCAATATCCTAAAGAACATAATTAAACAAAAATATAAACATTTATTGCCTGATCGAAATTTTTATATTTATTTAAAAATGTGTACATGGGTAGTGAAAGGGTTACACAAAAAGCACACACTTTATTGATGCACTTCTTGGCAGTTAAGTTCTTCGAAAGAAATTAAATTTTTTGTAATTGACCAGTAAGTTTCTGCTTCCCATGTAATATTTAAATTTTTTGCTTATAACTTGCGATTCAACACTTTTACAATTAATATTCATTACGAATTTTCTAATTTTTAGCTCACTTAAGAAGTCTAACCCCTGGTTTCTACAACACGTTCGCCTCTACACGAACGGGTGACTACATGTATTTTGTTTTTTTGCATTGCATGTATTTTGTTATTGTTTTTAGACGAACGTGAAGCAAAACGTGTTCTAGAAACAGGGCGTAAAAGTGAAAAATAAAAACAAAAAAAAAAAACAAGGCTCAAAAATCACTCATATTTATGTGACTTTTTAGAGTGTTCTGAAAACATACATTTTTGATTAATTTTTGACTCATATTTCAGAAAATACTCCAAAAATGTGTAATTTTAGTTTAGTTTCAGTTTTTAGTGTCATTTTAAATTTCCTTTTTAAATAAATTTCCTTATTTTTTCTGATTGATTTTTGAATCATTAATGAATGTCTAAAAACGAGTCAGAAATAAGTGTATTTTCGGAGCATACATTTTGAAAGTCTCATAGAAAAGAATAAAATCTGAATAATTTCTGACTCTAAGTTATGAGCACTCACAAAATGCGCATAGTTTAGAGTATTTTAAGACTCATATAAATTATGAGCGATCGGATAATAGTTGGCAGGGAATCTTATTTTGAAGTCATACTTTTTAAGGGCTCCAAAATTTTTGCTGGGTGGCTTATTGAACAAATAAGAACACAAGTTAATTAAATAATAGAAATAGTGCAATCAATATTTATACAGTTGGTTATTTTAAAATGTAGTATTAAGTATTGTTTAATTATTCTTGTATGTATGACCTTAATAAAATTTGTCTTGCACAAATAACTTTATTTTAAAATTTTTAATTTTATACTTAAAATTAGTTCGACGTGGTATTTAAAAACATTTTAGAACAAATTCTCCCAGCAAAAAAAAAGAAGACAAATCAGTTAGTTACATTTTTGTTTGTACAATAAAAAAAAAAGGCTGTAAAGTTAGCAAACAAGTTTTTTGAGTCAGCAAAATTTTTGTTGGTAGGATCCTTACAGAAAAATCGCTAAGATCTGCAAAAGTGTTTGGCTGAAAATCAGTGAACTGTTAATTTGCAAAGAATCCCAGAAAAACTTTGGTAATGTGTGCGATAAAGTAATGCATTACCTTGTAATGTGTACTCCTTCAGTAGCATTATTTTCCAACAAGAAGTAATGAGTTACTTATAGTTGGTTACATAATGCATTTTATTTTAGTGTATACTCCTTTCATTCAACATTATTTTAAAACCTAAAGTAATGAGTTACCGATAATTGAACACTCATGGATTACCTTTTTATGATACCTCATTACATTTTACATTACTTCAAAACATAAAATAATGACTTACCGATAATCAATTACATTATGAATAAATTATAAACGTAAAGTAATTATTAATATATATTTTTGAAAATAGATTTATAGACACATTACTTTGTGATTTTTTGTAAGCATGAGGGTATGGTGTATACTTTTGATATCACGAACGAAAACACGAAGTACAACAACTCATTTACATTTTAAGCAGTAACATATTATATGTATCGATAGCCCAGTTGGTATAGTTCTCGCCTAACTAACTGTTAAATACCAGAGACCCCAGGTTCGAATCCCAGCATGACCACTAGGGTGGTCCTTATTTTTAAACTTGCGATTTTTGAGGCTGTCCCCCTCTTAAAATATTTGTTTGGATACAAAAATTCACCATGCAAAAAATTAGAGTGCTAGTATAACGGGAATTGTCCCGCATCGCCCTTGAATAGCAGGCCTCCTTGGAAAATTTTACCAAATATAAAAAAAAAAAAAAAATTTTTTTTTTGTCTAAATTTAAAAATGTAATATAATTTTTGTGTTGGGTTCAATAACAACTACTCAGATAAAAAATATTACCTTCCCAGAAAATCGCTAACTTATTCTAACTTGGAGTCAAAAAAATGCACATATATTTGGGGTGTACCTAAAAGTTACTTTTTTACATTTTTGAAAATTTTATTCAACAAAAACCAAAAAACTAGTTCTTGCTGTCAAATGTTTTATTAAACACATCCCAAATATTAAATAACATAAGTATTACGGATATCCGTTGGCAAAAACTTTTGTTAGAGCATTTTGATTCTAGCGGATTTCAACGTTTTTTTAAATTTGTATAGACTTTTTTTTAAAAAGATTTTTGTAATATTTCATCAATGTTATTGTGTATGGCTATTTTATATAATTGTAATAACTTTATTATAAAGTATAATTTGTCGTGTTCATAACCCTCGTATTTTAAAGAGTCAAAATCACAAAGATGACATAAAATTAATTTTTGTTTATGTTTCTAATTGTAATTTATTTACATTTTAAAATTAATTAAATATTCAGATATTGTATACATATTAAAATTGATTTTTTTGTACATATTCAGGAGTATTTTCGAAAAACGTATTTTTAATTTAATAGTGTAAATTTTTTTTTCCGCAAAATTTTTATTATGGAAAAGTTTTAAGTTCTAATTTTAACTTGCTAATTTTAATCTTGCTGAAGGTAAGGAGTGCTCATTACATAGTAATGCTTTATGTAATCCATTATCGGTAATTCATTACTGTTTATTGGAAGATAATGATACATGTAAGGAGTATGCATTACCAGGTAATGCATTATTTTATCGCACCCATTACCAAAGTTTTGCTGGGTAACATAAGTGGGAGAGCTATAATAACATTATATATATCCAGAAAAAAATAGTGCTTACCCAGAAGAGTTCTGGAAGGCATTATTTAATTATCGAGCGCTTCCAAAGCAAATCCAAAAGGAATTCATATTTTTACCGATGTCCCACTTGGTATGGCTTTTTTAAGCAGGTGAAAAGTGCTTTTTTCATGTGCTCGAAGAAGCATAAATTCATGCCTTTGTAGCAATAAAAATAGCTTTTTTCTGTGTTGACAACATTTATGTTTAATGTTATGCATTCTTTACTGCTTTATTGTATGCATTATTCACTGCTTCAAAGCAGGCATTTATGGGAACACAACAGAATGCCTTCCCCAATTGCTTTATTGCATGCAAGGCGGTTAAGCGCTATTTTGGAAGCATACAAATGTAGTTACTACTTATCAAATCGAGGTTATTTTTTGATGGGTATATACTTTCAAATTTGAATTATTTGCAAATCAGCAATGACTTCCAAATTTGAATTTTAAAGAATATAAGATTTTACAGTTTAATGATGTGTGCCTTCAGGAACAAAAAATAATCATTCGTAAAAATATTAATTTTTAAAAAAACCAAAGAAAGAGGAAATCATTTGATATTATTTTTAACTTTGCGCTAATTTAATGAAATAAATGTAAGCTATTTTTGTTAGAAAGTAATTTTAGGAACAGCCAGGGGAATGACATTTATGGAAAAATTAGTTAGGTTAGGTTAGGTCGGAGTGGTAGCCGGCTCCACACTTAGACTTTGAGGTCCGTTGTGATGCCACGAGACTGACGGATTACCGATCAGACTCCACCTTTGAACCAGTTAGAGCACCTTACGAAGCTAAGGAGGTGCGGACTAGTAGTAGTAGTAGTAGAAATTCTTTATTTGGTATTTTCTTTGATTTTTTTTTTAAAACGTTATAAAAATATCTTAAAGAATATACGGCTGTGACTTTGTCGTTAGCCGGAAAAAAAGAGTTTCACATAAAAAATATAATTTAATTTTACAATGTATTATTATTTTTTTTTTTTTAATTATTATATTCAAATATTAGTGTTTTACGATAAGCTAAAGCGCTGATAATGTATTGTACTAAATTCTGTACTAAATTTTCCCCATTCAAAATTCTAATTATTTCATCATCCGATAGAGTTATCTTATTAAACCATTTTAGTCTAAAGTAATTTAAAATTGGGCATCTTCCAATGAAATGTTGGTTCTTTTGAATTTCACAAAAAGCTAATTTTGTTAGTTCTTCTCGAGTGCCGAGACCCATTCAGTTCTATCAAATCGCAGCGAGCTTTGAAGATCCACATTATATTAGTCTGGGTATGATTACCATTAAAATATAAGTGTAATACTGTTGGGTTTGTTTTATTATAAAAAGATTCCGTTAGCTCCCACCCACGTAGATGGTTTAGATGATTTTTTAATCTTAACGAATTTATAAGAAGTGTTTGGTTTTGGTTCCACTCCTGTTGTGTCATATTTGGTGATAATTGGACATTGTACTCTTGACCCAATGTATTTAAACTGTTCGCCCACGATATGTTGTGTGTTAGAGCTACTAAACTTAAAAAATTTGGTGCGGACTACCAGCACCTGAAAGATCCCCAAGATCGTGAAAGAACGCCGATCCAAGTGAGGCCCTCCTACGTAGAGCCAGCGCAGGATATGAACAGAGAAAGTGCTCAATACTCTTCTCCTCCTCCTCGTCCCCACAGCTCCTACAGAAGTCAGGCTATAACACCCCCAACCTACGAGCGTGCCTGCCAATAAGACAGTGGCCGGTTATCACCGCCACCATGTCAGAGATTTCCCCCCTGGAAAGGGACAGGAGCACCCTCGTTCGCCCCAGATCCAGAGCCGGCCAGATGTGCCTTGTCACCACACAAGTCACACCATTAGCCCACCTAAGATCAGTCGCCCTCTCGGAGTAGAGCCGATTGTTCAGCTTACAGGTTGCTAGGGGAACACCAACTCCTGCAAATTCCGTAGGAACATGCAGGGTGGTTCCTAGCCTTGCAAGCTCATCAGCTTATATTAGTTACTGCAAAGGACCTATAAAGCTTTATTGTAAATTAAAGTAGAATTTATTTTATTTTCCCAATTTAAATACTTAAGGACAGGAAATTAGCCAGTTATCTCAGAATCAACCATTTATTCAAAGTTATATTCAAAAACTAGTTTCATAATAAGTATGAGTACTTTCATTATTTTAAGAAATTTTTCGTTTACTTTTAACTTTGATAAGTTTACTGAAAAATTTAATTATTTTTCGTTCAATAAAATTATTTTTAAGGGGATGCAATAATAACTCTATAGCAAAAATCAATATACTGCCGCCAATATTTGTTTTTACTTAAATTATAAAATACTCACTTTCCAGTAATTAACAGTCATTTGAAAAAAAAAACCAATAGGAACTTACCTTAACACCTTTAAAAAGTATTAATTAAATATTCACAAAATTTTTTAAATTTATTTGGTTTTATTGACTTAAATAAATATATGCGTAAGTTGAAAAGAAAAAAACATAATTTGAGAAAATATTTACTTAATTTTTAGAAATAATAAAAAATCTTAACCACTGAAAACTAATTTATTATGTAAATCGGAATTTGGACCACCACTAGATACATCGTCTAAAGAGCGTACCACTATACGGAAATTAACTTCATCAAAATTTTGCGTACCAGCAGACATTTTCTAAAAAAATTTCAAATTGAATATTAATTTTTATAAAAGATTGTTTAAATATACTAAAAATTTACCTGGAATCTATTGGATAACATCCATAATTCCTCCTTGCCTTGAAGATTTTGCACCACTTTCATGCCGCTAACAAATTGCAATTCGTCGGGGTTAATGGAAAGCTTTTTCAAACTCGTCATACCATAGGGAGTTGCCACATTCCATGATATCAATTCAATGGGATTAAAAGTAACACAATAAATATTTCCACTACCATCCATAGCCGAGGCAGCACATTCACTGTTTCGTTTGCCCAAAGGCCTAAACGCTTCACGCATACCTTCTACACTGGTCTGAAAATTTGAACTATCATCGAGTATTCTTAAGGGTACCGCATATTCTGTTGTACTGGCCATAGGATGGAAATATAAATTTTGCTTATCTGTAGCCATGCCAATAATACCATCCATTAGATTAAAATTTACACCCGCTATAGTATGAGTTCCATAATTAGGATCCGGGTACATGAAATTATTCTCGACACGCCAGGCAGTATTTGCCATATAATCATAGACTACTAAACCATGATAATTAACATCAGCTATATAGACCATGGCTCTTCTACAACTGCCTCGAGGTGGAGGATCTCTTACATCAACTATTGGTGTAACAAATAACGAGGCCGCGGGTGTATATAATGAAGCATTAAAACGATAACGATGAATCAGTTGATCGGTATTCAAATCGAACAAAAGCAACTGGGG
>CM037851.1:300777896-300829675 GCA_021234595.1 Delia radicum | reverse complement strand
AATATTTTTTTCTGTGTTATGAATTTTATGTATTCGAAAATAATTTTAAATTTTATCACTACGCGTAAAACTAAACTTAAGTCATTTTATATTAAAATTCCAAATCCATTGAAAGTATCGTGAAATATTTAGAAAAGAACATTTATATATATAAAAAAAAAGGAGTACATAACCTAAATATAAAAACCGCAATATTTCAAAAACTACAAATGAGAAAACTTTTTTTTTTTTTGCCAGATTTTAGACTAAGCGTACCTCAACCTATTAAAAATATTTAGGGCAATGCTTTAGAGCCCAAACGGAATAATATATCTTAAAGTGTTTTATACCATACACACAGAGAACAATTTTTATATTTACCAACTGCAATACGGTTATTACGAATTTCAGTCGGTTGGTACAACTGAAAATTAGTTCCACTACAAAGTTCGGTTAATTTAACTGAATTTTAGTTGCAACAACCCAAAATTTTCAGGAATGTAATGTAAATATCGTTGTACTAACTTAATTTATAAGTTGTTATCATTAAATACACTTTTCTGTGTGTATGAAAGCCGATTAGGTTGGATATCTTTTGGCTACAGAAATAAATTTTTATTATGCACACAAAATTTTTTTTGATCATATTTTAAAATTGTCCAAAATGCAAAGAAATATCATACAAATTTCATGCAGAATCAATCTGAATCTCATTTCAGGCACCTATACCAGAGGCCGATGATTTCGGATCATTTTAAGTGTCATATTGTATTGGTGGCTGATAATTTATTTTAAGTCAAATTACACAAAATCTTCATTTTTGTTAAGATATATCTGTCGACGTGGAACTTTCTTCTAAATATTTTCGCGACGTTGGTTGTTCTTTTTGTTGTTTGTTTCTTTGGTGAACTTTTTGACCTGATACTTTGCCCGTTTTTCTTTACGAGCACGTTTTTTACCTTTCGAATCTGCAATATATTCTGGAAAAGTCAAAACGCTGCTTTCATAGGCTTTTGACCTCTGTTAATGTTAAAAAACTTCCTTGGCGTATGACTCGTTCTTATAAAGGGTCCGCCAAATAACTTTTTTTTTTTTGAACTCCTGAAACCAATTGGACTTTGTATGGTGTCATACCAAGCTCTTTATGCAAAATTCGTCCCAATGATGTCTCCGAAATGTTCAATTGTTGAGAACGACGGTGAATTGATGTTGATGGCGCTTCACGCACACTTTCTGCCACAGCAGCAATATTCTCGGGTGTACGCACTGTTTTTGGCTTTTCACGCTTTGGTTATCGATGAGGATGCCAGCTTCTTTCACTTTTTCACAAGATAACGAACATACGGACCATATTCGTTCAGCGGAAGGATAAAACTAATTATCTGTCAAATCAGACATGAGCTAAGTACTACCATTCACGAAATAAGCACTAGTTGAAAAAAAAAACGTTAGATGGCGGACCCTTTATTTAATTTAGTTTTCAATAAAACTCAAATTTTAACACCAATGAAAAAAAAAAATACATGACCATCTAAGGTTCATGAAAGTGACCATTTTAGGGCATTTGAAGAATTTTTTTTAGAGTTACTAAAAATCGGCACAAAAACAAAATATCATTAATATATTTTTAGAATATCGTTATGCGATAAATAAATATATATGTATAACAGCCATATACACTGCGTTGCATAACTATAATTACAAATGATTTTAACTATTTTTTTTTAATATTACAATCATTTTTTTAAAACTTATAACTGTTTTTAAGAGTGTGATAGCATATCTCTTATTGTATAAAATTTAAGAGATTACTTAATTGATTTAATTGATGAGGTAAACCAATAAGAATAGCAAATACAGAAAAATTAAAGAATTATTTGTGTTTATTATGAAATTTAATCAATTTGCAATAAAATGCCGCGTTGTTCATATCTAAGTGATTTTGAAGAAGAGCAAATTTCAGCTTATTTAAAAAGTGGAATAAGTTCTCGTGAAATTGCTAGAAACATAAACCGTTTACATGTGGTTTTCACAAATTTTACAAATAATCCGAGTGCTTATGTTAAAAATAAAACAGGCAGCCCGATAAAATGCGTTCCGACAGGTACGTGCACGCACAGAAAAATCATGGTTGGTGCAACAATATTTGAAGAGCATCATACATTTTTGGATTTATGATTGCGACAACCATACTCTTATATTTTTCTTAACCATACTATTAAATTAGACCACCATATTATGATTTCCAATTGAGCTCAATATTATCATATTAATATTACAAACATATATTTATTTATTTAATAATTTACACATTTAAATAAACTTATTTTAAAATCATATAATTAATCAAATTGTCTTTGAGGAGTTATATAAATCATTATTTTGTCGCTATGCGATGTTAACATAAATTTTTTATTTTATTATCTAAAATTCTCTTTTTCAGCACAAATCTTATTTTGTGGGGAAAAATAAAATAATGTTAACATGTGATTACAGCATAAGTACGCATTAAAATATTGTTAAGAATACAATTTAACAATACATTTATAATGAACATAACATGTTTGTAGCAATCACAATATTTGCACTTTAACCATATTTTAGTAATAGTTATCATATTATGATCATGGAAAGAATTTCTTCATCATTTATTACCATATTATGATTATTGCAAAAAATATTATGATTATATCGCACTACAGACTTAAAACTACGTGAATTTTGTTTTAAATTTTCTTTCATATTTTTGTACATTTTTTGTTTACATTTTATTTTGCGTGACTACAACAAATTTAGAAATAAATCACTTTTTATCACTTTTGTCTATGCTGCCATGGTAGACCCGGATTGAGCTTACCAAATTGTTCCTTCTTCCAAAAATAAAAATCTAAAAATTTCACCATTACAATTAACACCACTATTCTGTTTCCTGTTTAATATTATTTAATTTGTTCGGACTGACCTGTTTCGCACAACTTCTTTTCACAGAAACTTAAACAAGAAATGATACTAAAATAGCAAAAACGCTCATAAAAAACAGACTAACCATATTAAAGTTGGCGCAACTAAAATATGTCTGTAGTTAGAGAGAGAGGAATATGATAATAAATACTATATTATGATTGTAGACAAAAGAATATTATGATAACCGAAAAATATGAAGGTTTTTACTATAACATGATTAAAGCAACCTTGTTATTGGTGAAATATGATTGACATAATAATAATTTAATTGAAACAACCATTTATGGTTGTAGGAAACATTATTTTGTGGCCGCAACCATATTGCAACCATATTTTTACTCTGCGTGAACAGGATTCATAAAATAAATGGAATAATTTAGGCTAATGAATATAAGAGTTGATTTATAAAAACTAACACACCATCAGCAATAAGCCCATGGCATATGTATACTTACTTATATATAATGGATAAATTATGTACTACATACATTTTTAAAATTCATGTTAACAGCTTCCTAAAGGTGTTAAAATTGTTAATAACCCACGGAATATAAAGTACCATTGGCATTTTTTATTTTTTTTAAATTATTACTTCACTTAAGAATTACTGCATTATTAAGATCGCTAGTACGTTCATTTAAACTATTGTTTGGATTTTTAAAAACAAAATTTAATGAATGAATTGTGAGAAAGAAGTAAAAACAAATTTCAAAGATTTTAACATAATTTTTGTGTTATAAGAGATTTTAGTATGAGAGAGCCACAAGTAGAAAATAAAACTAAAAAAAATAAAAAGTTTGTAAAAAACCAAAAAAATAAAGTTGTTAACAAAAAACAAAAAAAAAAAAACCAAAACAAAATGCAATTTTTACTTACTTGGTTTACACTACACACATGGTCTAGAAACATAAATTGCAATACTTCATCAAAATTGAGTATACACTCAAAAAAAACAGTAGGCACCAAAAAGGATATTCGCTCATTTGCTGCAAGAACGTCATAGCTCAAAAAACATTATTTTTGAGATAATGACGCAGAATCATTCGTTATTCCATGCTTTATATTGTGTAAAAAAATTCTATTAATATCTTGAATACTCACCTCTTGAGTAAAAAATTATGTCGTTATTTTTTCTTCAAGGTGGCAGTAAATTGAAAACTTTAAGCTCGTTTTCTACAAAATAAAATTTTTTGAGTTATTGCAGCAAATGAACGACTTGTAAAGTCAAACGTACTCATTTTTAAAATAAAATTTATTTTCAACAATTTTTTTTTCTGAAATGCTTTTAAACTGTAATTTTTCATATAAAAATTCTTGAAAAACAAAAATTCAAAATTACAAAATTACAAAAATTCAAAATTATAAACCAAAGGGTGTTTGTATTTACAAATCCCCATTGTTGGTGCTTATTTAAAAATCTTTGTTTGTATTTACGAAAACATGTTTGGACATGTTTGATAGCACAAACAGAATTTTGTAATTTCTTCCTGTGTAGAGTTTGAAAGCTCTGCACTCAATTGATACATTTTGTAAAAGCTTTAGAATAATCTGTAGTTTTACATGAAAATTAACTATTTTAGGCCAGCAGACCGATTAGCTAATTCTTAGTAAAGTGAAAATAGTAGAAAAAATGTTGCAATGTTTACTAAAATTTTGGTCAGCCCTTAATGGAAATGGATGTTTTAAAATCAACTAATATTTTTCACCAAAAATTTGTAAATTTTATATTATAAAAATGTTTAAAATGAAAAAAAAAAACTTTTTTCTCAACTATAACAAAAAACGAAATTTGGTATAAAGTGTTCCCGACGTAAAAAGTGTATATATAGTCATATATGGCTTATATAATTATATATAATTACATATACGGTCATATATAACGATATATATTTACATCTTATATTTATTTTTACGAAAATTTTAAATACAGCTCTATATATCATCAAAAATGGTTATATATCATGTTATATATAAGTTGATCTTTTTTATCTTATCATATATACTTGCCATAGCTAAATATGAGATCATATATATTTCCCTGTATAAATATGTTTATAAATACAATAAAACCAAACAAATTCTAATAATATGTAGCATCACATATAACTTTATATATGTGTTAAAATTACAAATAAAAATTCGAGCACTTTTGTATATATTTCTATATAAAAAATTAAAAATGAACAAAAAAATTTATCACTTGTATATATAATTATCAGAAAATAAAAAGCTAAATTCAATGTATTTAAAGCAAAAAAACAAAAATATTGTAAAAAAAATAGAAAAGCTAAACCTAAAAGAAAAGCTAAACCTAAAAGCAAAAGTTCAAAGTTAAGAGAATAAATAATATGAAATTTGCATTTTTCAATTCAGAAAGTCTTAAAAAACAATGAAAAGCCCAAAAAGCTTAAGAAAAAGCTATTTTAATTCTCAAAATCGGAAAATCAAATAAAGCAGAAAAAACAAAAAAAAAGTAAAGAAGCTAATTTGTCTTCTTTGATAATTATATAAACATATATGGTAGAAACAAAAAAAAAATTCTCTTGCTTTTATATATAATTGTATATGGCATCTCATATTATTGAAATCCCTTCTAATTTACCAATCCTTTGATTTATACTTAAATTTTCATTATATGTGAACCAAATAGCGGATTTCCAAAAAAATTTATGAAGTTATATCAAATTCAATCAAATTTCATATAATTTGATAAAACTAGATAGACCCATTTTTCGGATCAACTTATCTCATGAGATAAGGTTATTTATGCCATTTTTCCGATCATCTATGATATGTTGTGATAATGAATTATATATAAGACTATGCATGATTATACATACCTATATCGGAACTTTTTCAACGGGTTGCTAATTTGGCAACTCGGGTTTAGTTAAATATTTTGCTTAAATCAGCATCGAAGATTACACTACTCGACGGCCAAAAAAAACGTCTTATTGAAACATAACGTTCGTTGAATCCAAACATGTAAAATTGCAAATCCGTTAAAAATGTCCTGAAATATTTAGAAAATAACTTACATTATTAACTAATTTTCCACATCCCGACGAAAAAAATTCCAATATAATCATATATGTATGATTATATATAGTATAACATCAAGCTGAATATCACATCACATTTGATCCGAAAAATGGCATACATTAGCAGATCTCATCTCATAGGATCTCATCTCATGAGATGCCGAAAAATGGGTCTACCAAATATATTCAAATTATATATATTTTTAAAAAAAATTTATCTAATAAGTTTTTTAATTAAAAAATTAAAAAAAAATTGAAAATGTTTAAGAGATCAGTACTTTTTATTTTAATCCAATTAAATACTACTTGTAATTCATTTATAAAACATATAAATATTAATTTTAAAAAATAACGTTAACTCTAAAATTACACTTTTTATGAACCTGAAGTTAGAACATATAATAAATTTTAAACGCTACGTAAAAAAAATAAAACATTTAAAATCAAATATTTCGTTTGCAAAATTTTCAAGTAGAAGCTTTTTTTAAAAGCAGAAATAAACAGCAAACTTCAAACGTCCTTGTTATACAAAATAATGGATCAATACGATATTTTTTTTATGAAGGATAAATCTCCCTATATAGTACTAAAGCAATTTCAAAATTTTCAAAACAACTATTTTGTTAACCATAAAACAGGATATGTGGTAGAAAGCATATTGAATATACTGGAACTAAGAAACTATTTAATTTTTAAAATTGAAAATTTTGAATCCATTAGGCATGTTACATTTGATTACTACATACACATAGAGAAACGTTTTGCCATTTGGCAACTGAAATTCGATTACTACGGCTTAAATTCATTTACTACGACTAGAAATTGTTTGGTTTAAATGAGTATTGGCTTTCACAACAAAGTTCGGTTAATACAACTGAATTTTATTTATAAATCATATTGCAATATGGTTGTACTAACCGAATTTATTGGTTGTTACCAACCAATAAATTTTTTTTATGTTTGTATTAAAATATAAAGGAAAAAGGCTATAAATTAACAATAGGAACTAACTTATTAAAGCCCTTTGGCGGTTTTGTTAAACTGATAGTCTATTTTAATTTCACATTAGTCTTATTCGGCAGAGATTCGATGAGCCAAAATTTGTTGCACGGAAACAGAATGTGAGATAAATTTTATTTTGGCCAAGAAAAGTTGTTTTTGAAACCATGATGCATTGGTTCAAAAGTTATGGGTGAAAATGTGGAAGTACCTCTTAATTCTTAATATAAATTTCTGTATGTTAGGCTGCTTCTTAAAAAATTAAATTGTACAATTCATGAAAAATAAAATTCTCTAATTTTTTCAAAATTTTCGAAAAAAAGTTTCGGGGTCGCTACTAGTCTTTGAAAGTTTTGCCAATTTTAAAAATGACTTTTTTTTCATAAACATAGGATATTTAAAAAAATAAAAAAAAATTTAACTACATAGAAAATATATTAAGTTCTTATTAGTTTAAACAAATTTTTTCATTATTTATCATTTAATCCATTTAGCGTGTGCGCCAAAATGAAAATATTCTTTGCATCGACAAAGGATAGATCCTTCAGTTCATAGCAACCACATGGACCAGAATGGTCTGACAGCCAATTAGGCTGACCCCAAAGTTAAAAAATATGAATATTTTTTTTTGTGCGCCCCGGTAGGCTAGTTGGTAGCGTGCTGGCTTATCAGTGCGGGGGTCGTGGGTTCGATTCCCACCAGAGGCACTTGTCTGTTTTCGCTACAACGCGCCGAAGGCCTTAGTAGCTAGTGCACGATTAGGGTAATAGTATATAATTTGTAATTATATGATTATTAATTAATAAAATAAAAAAAAATGAATATTTTTTCATAATTTTTGTACATATTTCTTTATAGAACGCTATTTGACCTAGGGGATCAAACTTTTTCTAGGACATGTTCCAATCCTTCAAGTTTCAGGAAACATTAAGAAATTTAAAATTGATTCATTACATTTCCTACAGGAGACTGATGCCAGACTTGGGTGACGTCAATTACAGTTCAAAATCATTCACTTGTGAAATTTTTCTATATCATTAATAATTTCAGACCTACGATCACACTTGTAGGCTTAAACGCCTTTTTTAAAATTGGGAACATTTTAAAAGTCTGGTAGCGAAAATTAATTTTTTTTCAAAAATTTAAAAAAATTAAATTGTCCCGTCAAAAATTTAACCTATTTCAATCACGAAAAACAACCGATTCAATAACTGTAATTGCTGAATTCCCCCAACAACGGCAATTGTTAATTCAATTAGACATTGATAGCTCTTTAATTGAATTATTTTTCCAGTTAATAAAAACTCATTTAATTAAAAAGTGATCAATATTGTATACCTTTCCAAAAAGCAAAAAACAATTGGATAAAGTATTGTTGCCATACCAAATGTTTTTTTATAGCTTGAATATTATTGAATTTAAACCGGCATGCAATTCCCATTTAGTTATCAGATTTATTTATACTTATGTGAACAAATTTACACAGAAATTAGTGTTTTTCTTTCTATTGAAGCGTAGGGATTAAATACATTTTTTTATTTTTTCTTTGCAGAAATTAGCAGTTTTCTTGATATGAGAGTATTTTTTTTTATAATTTTTATTTAATTTTTTTGCATTTTTTTTTTGTTTAATTTTTTTTTTTAATTTTAACTAAACAAATTAAACTTTTTACATTATCAATTTTATGATAATGTTTTAGAATAAATAAATATTCAGATTTAAGGATCTGAAACTAAATTATTTAACTAAATAAAGTAATAAACCTAATAAACTTTTACAAAAAAACAACCACATAACAACAACAACAATGTGTTGATTAGGTTGTCCCAAAAAAAATAAAAATTTGGATTTTCTCGGAAGATCTTTCCTAATTTGGATACTCATAAGGTAAAGTATTTTTGAGAATTTTATCAGATTTTTCGGAAGTGGTTTAGAGGTCGCGCAAACCGATTTTGTACCAAAAATCGAGCTTTTTGGGCTTTTATTAAATTATTCTTAAAAATTGCTAAAAAATCGGTAATTTTTCGGCTTCTGAGTAAATATTCTTAAAGAAAATTTTCCTATCTTTAATTTTATGTGCATAAGTAATAAGTTTCGGCAGGGATTTTGCACATTTTGATACATTATATAACAGTTTTCGTAAATTTTCAACAAATATGAAAAAGAATGCTTTATAACTTTTAAAATTTGTATGAAGACTAAAAAAACTAATGATGCAGTTTAAAAGATTATGAAGTTTTAAATAAATTAGCAGAAAAAACAATATAATTTTCTCTTACCGTTCTCGAGTTATACCCTTTTAAAGCTTTGCACCCATTGTATGAAATTTTTAGTACTATAAGATTTGGGCATCCGATTTGTTGCAAACTTTAGATTATGAGATTTGAAAATGTATTTATTGTATGTCAAAGCTTAGTGTTAAGTGTTGTCAAGTTGTGGACAGCAAAAAAAGTAGCCAAAAAGCCGTTATCACTAGGTGGCACTGATATGGCTCGAACTAAAATTTATGATTTATTGGATTTGGGGGAACTACAACCCTATTTTTGGCAGATAGTCTATAGCTTTAGAGATAGCAAGTCACAATACAATTAAATTTTTTGTAAACTGATAAGTGGAAGACGCTTGCTTGAGATTGAGATAAATTTTATGGCTTGAGATAAAAGCTTTTATGCTAGAGCCCTCTTCCGGTAATTAGCAGCTGGAGAATATGCAACCAAGGGAAGATTATAAAGAAATGCTGCAACTGAGCCTTATTTTTTTGGGTGATAGACCTGAGCCCCATCCAACAATAAAATCTCCTGGAGCCGTTAACCGAGCTCGCTGGATGATGAAAATTATATACTCTCTAAAAATATGTAATCCAGCTACAACTTTTCATTCAAAATTCAAAAATTGATGCCTTGCAGGAGTTAACCTCATTTATTTTAAGAGTATATATTAAAAATTGGTACCTATGCCAGTGTCCCCGATACGCTCCTCTCAATGACCTTAGACTTTTGAAACAATTGTATGATTACAAACGCTTTAATGATAAAGTTGTATGCGAGACTCTGAAAACCTTTCTGGGTCATCAGTGGTACCTTTCCGAGAAGTTGGCTGCCTTATCGTTTGTTGATGAACGTATAGATACCAAAACTTTGCGTTTAATGCTTAGAAACCTACATGAACCAAGTAATAACAACGAATTAGTGAAAGGAAATTTAACAGAAGACATGATTGAAAATAAACAAATTCAGTGTTTTATTACAAAAGCCAGCCTAACTTTTTTTGAAGCCTGGAACATTTCTACTGATTTTTACAAACGGATCCAGAAAAATGGGAAAACAACAAATCATTTCAGGAAGCAAAGCACAACGTTCAACAATTGCAAGTTGTAAATGATGTCGCAGAACGTGGTGTGGCCTTGGGTAATAGCTATATCAATATCACAACTTCTGAAACAGACTTTAGAGTTTACTGCAGGGGGTAGAGCAGCATCGCAAGAACTCTAATAAATGATTTATAACAAATCTATTTTTCTTTGTTTTTAATATAATTGTAATGTATGAGTGGTAACTATTATTTTATTTGTAAAAACATTTTCTAAATTCAATTATTTAAAGTTTAAACCAATGCAAACCTAGTTCACACCTTATAGTATTATACATTTCATACAAGGTGTACAAAGCTTTAAAAGGGTATAACTCGAGAACGGTGAGAGAAAATTCATTTTTTTTTCTGCTAGTTAATTTAAAACTTAATAATCTATTAAACTGCATCATTAGCTTTTTTAGTCTTTATACAAATTTTAAAAGTTATAAAGCATTATTTTCCATATTTGTTGAAAATTTACGAAAACCCGTTATTAAATTGTCAAAATGTGCAAAATCATTGCCGAAACTTATTATTTATGCACATAAAATTAAAGATCGAAAAATTTTCTTTAAGAATATTGACTCAGAAGCTGAAGAAATATCGATTTTTTACCAATTTTCAAGCATAATTCAAAAAAAAGCCCAAAAAGCTCGATTTTTGATAAAAAATCGATTTGCGCGACCTCTAAACCACCTCTGAAAAATCTGAAAAAATTCTCAAAAATTCTTAGCCTTATGAGTATTCAAATTAAGAATGATCCCCAAAATTTTTTTTGAATGGGACACCCTAGTGTTGATGTTTGCTTTTGAGCAGTAATATAAGAAAAATGCTCAATAAGTTCCTAATTTGAGCAAATATTTAATTGATTCAATTAATTTTTAATTGACAGCTTTTAAAATTTTCAACAAACCAATTTAATTGAAAAAAGTAGGGAAATTTTTTTTTGCAGTGTATTGCTTTTTCACAGTGTATTACGTCTGGAGTTTAAAAAAGTTTGCCATATTATTTCAACAAACGCTTAGAGGAAATAGTATTTTAAATTCACCTCATATTTAAACATTTATTTTTTCTTCAACACTAAATTTTTTTCTCCACAAAAATAGTTTTTCACCTCAAATTTTTTTTCACCACACGTTAATCTTACATTCAAAAACGTTTGTTACCTCATAAAAACTGTTTTCCCCCTCTTTATGTTTTTTTTTATAATTTTTTCCTGCACAGTGGATGGCATAACAAAAAATTGATAGAACTGAATTATATGTTTTGTTTTTATTTTTTAATTCTGGGCCATGTGTGGTCTACTGCATAGTCAGTAAAGTCAGTTAAAAGCAAAGATACTACACTTGTTGTATGGAATAAAAGTGGTATTTGGATATTTTGTTTGCGGTATTTTAGAGATTGTACTCTTATAAAATTGAAGGTTTTAAACGGAGACCGAACAGTTAAATATTAACTATTGAACAATTCGGTCGGTGGCCCGGTTGATTTTTAAAACAAACGGTTAATTTTAAATCATCAAAATATAAAAACTTAAAATAAAGTAAGAAAATGGAAAATTTGTGTAAAAAAATTGTTAAAAAAAAAAAAAAAAAAAAACTAAGAAAAAAAAAAAACATTATAGAAAATATTAAAAAAAAAAAAACATTAATGTTATATAAAAATCATAGCAAAAAAAGATATTTAAACGTTGTAACAATAGTGTATTTTAAATAATTTTTAAAAACCGTAATTTTGGGTGTTAAAAGTAGGCTCGTTATACATAACTACCAGTTTATCTAAATCTTTTTTTTTTTTTTTTTTTTTTGAAATCATATTGTATATCCGGTTACATTAAATAATAAACATATATAAATTAATTATTTTTTTTTGTGTGTATAAATGCATGCATAAAATGAAATTTTAATCAAGAAAACTAAATAAAATTTTCTATCAAAAGGAAAAGTGTTATATTTATGGCTTTTGTAATGAAATAAAATGTGTAATCATTGATCTTGTCATGGTTAATTTGGATTTCGATTAATCCTTAAAATGGAAAATATTAAAACTATGTTGTTAAAAATATTAAACCATAAAAAAATACAAATGTGAACATAAAGTTGGTTTATTAAAAAAAACTAAAAAATTTTTAAAATAATTGTATGTTCAAATAAAAAATATAAACTAAATATTGACTTAAAAAAAAAAAAAATTGTGCAAACAAAACTTAAGGTTTTTGATGACAAACTTCTTCAAAATTCTGCATTTTGCAAAAGAAATACAAAATGAGCACCAACAATTTAATAAATTAAAATAATTAAAGGATATTAAATCATTGCCATCGTCAGTGGCGAAACCAGGATTTTGCTTCATACATAATTTGTATGAACAATTTCAGAAAGTTTAAAATATCGACGTTAGAATATTAACGTACCATTTTCTACATATTTGAAAATTGTTTGTTGGGCGACTCCTACAAATTTCGCTTAAATTCAAATATAAGATCAAGGAAACAAGAGTAATAACAAATTTCTAAAAATGGATTTCAAAGTTGGATGGTATAGGTATTGAGGAATCGGATACTCTTAATGTTCTGGGCACGAGAATACAGTGTGATGTCCGTTGGAATAAGCACGTATTTCAAGTGTCGAAAGAGGCATTCAAGTGTCTCGGTTTTCTAAAACGGTGCAAGACTTACTTTACTCCATCCGATCTCCTTACTATTTATACCAGCTATATCCGGCCGAAAATGGAATACAACTCTCATATATGGGCAGGGGCTCCACTGTCTATTCTGGAGCTTCTGGACTGTGTTCAGGGGAGGGCGGTGAAGCTTATCAATAACAGTAGTGTATCCAACTATATTGATTCATTGGAGCATCGTCGGAATGTGGGTTGTGTAACACTTTTCTAACGATATTACCATGGGAGATGCTCATCTGAGATAAGTGAACTTATTCCACGAGCCCAAGTTTTTATTCGTAATACTCACTTATCTAGTAGATCACATCCGTTTGTAGTTGATTGTCCTGTGTTTCGCACAACGCATTACAGAGAAAATTCGTTTTTTAGTCGAACGATTCGTATGTGGAACAAACTTCCCGCAGAAGTCTTCCCTGTTACTTACAATTTAGCAAAATTTAAATCAAATATCCACAAACACTACATCCTCTTTCCACCTTCACATACCCTATTTTCCTGATCAATACAATGCACTGCATGAGTAGGGGGCATCCCCTGAGTATTGGTTAAATTAAATTAAAAAAAGAAAAAAAGATACGATATTTGTATGTTGTTTCTTTAAAAATGAAACAGCGCCCACTCGATTTCATAACCCTTTGAGGACCATACAACAGTTATGTGCCGGATCCTAAACTAATAAAAAAAATTAGATAAGTTGTTTGCTAAAAGTACTAAAAATTAGTTCAAAATAACACAGCTTTAAAAACTGCTAAAACTTTAATTTTTTTTGCTAAATATAGATAGAGATAAGAATAGCAGAAATAAATCTCTTAAATTAACAAAGATTTAGTTATATTTGACCTAAAATTTAAGTTAATTGAATGTAAAAAATTAATCTGTTAAAACCAGCAAATAAAATTGCTGAATATTAGTAGACAAAAACAAAATCGCAAAAAAATTTAAATACACAGAGACAAATTTTGCCATATGTCAACTAAAAATCGGATAATATGACTGCAATCGGTTGGTACTACTGAATGCTGGATTTCACAATTAAATTTGGTTAATACAGCTGAATTTAGGGTGCGACACCTATAATATTCAGGCATCACATTCCAATACAGTTGTACTAACCAAATTTATTGGCTGTAGATAAGCTACTAAAATACAATTTTTAATTCGGTGGCAATTTATTTTCTGTGTGATGTTTTTTTTTTTTAGATTTTTATATGCGTATTAAAATCTTGCTTTCTAAAACCAACAATCTACAATTTTAGCAAATATTTCTGTTGCTTTTAGCAAAATTTCCAGTTATTTCCATGTAACTAAATTGAGAGTAAATTTACCAAAAATTTTGTTGATATTACAGTTTTAGTTTGCTGGGGGGTTTTTTTTGCAAATATTTAGCAAACCGTTTTTCTCTCGATTTTAGCAGAATAAATTGATATTTTCAATTAACAAATTAACTCGAATAAAACTAAAATTTTTTAAAGTTAATAGAATTATTTTTGCTGTTTTTATCTTACTATTATTTATCAGATAAAATGTGCCAATTTAAGCAGTTTTTCTGCAACGTAATTTTAAACTAATTTTAGTAACGTTTTCTGCTTTTTTACCGTTTTATTTCTACCTGTTTTTTTACCAATACAATTACACTCAAAATATTATGTAGTTTGTAATTATATAAAAAAGTTTTAAATTAAAATAAAGATATATATCGTCCATTCCATGAGATAACGTTCAAAAACTATAATTTTTTGACCTCATGCCTTTGATTTTAATTATGTTTGAAAAACGTATACCCTAGCATTTCTATTACTCACTACCGTTTACAGTTACTTCTTATTCCATTTTTAATTTTTTTAATCAATAAAATGCTAAAAGTAGTAGACTTCGAAGAGTCATATCTTCTAAAGTAAATGGACTATTTCAAAGCTATGTAATTAGAAAATAACCACTTTTTTTTAAAAATGAATTTTGCACTTTTTTCTCTTTTGATTTTTGCGAGAATCATTTTCGAAAAATTATAATTTTTTGAATACATAGAAAACTTTGACTTTTTTGGGACCATAACACAGTGCAGCATTTTTAAGGTCATCGTTTGGTTCCTCCTTCATACCCGTTTTTTTTTGAAGTGTATATCGAAACTAAAAAAAATCCGCAAAGGACTTGGCCAGATTACATCGAATTTTTTTTTTTTGGACACCCTAAGTTTTTGCACCCAAACATGATTTTTTTAAAAAAGGAAAATTTTTATGGAATCCATATATCATAAACCGTTCGGAATTTTGTTTTTATGTCTTTGGCAAAGTTGTAGATCCAAACCAAAGCAAAAAAATTCTCATATGGACCGACCCAAAAAAATCTGATTGTCAAGTGTGTTTTATCTTCGTGTTGCACTTTGCAGGTAGAACTGGGTTTTTACAACACCCTTTTTTAAAAACTTCTTAAAAAATGTTTCTGAATGGGTGTAATTGTCAAGTGTATTTTATCTTCGTGTTGCACTTTGCAGGTAGAACTGGGTTTTTACAACACCCTTTTTAAAAACTTCTTAAAAAATGTTTCTGAGTGGGTGTGATTGTCATGTGTGTTTTATCTTCGTGTTGCGGTTTTTAGGTGGAACTGGGGTTTTACAACACCTCATCTTCCTAAACAGGATTTTAAAATTGGATTTTAAAGTTTGGCTATTTCCATATTATCATAAAAAAATAGCATTTTTTTCCCAATTTTTTGCAATTTTGATGCAGTGGATGCAATTTTTTTGGGTCGGTCCATATGAGAATTTTTTTGCTTTGGTTTGGATCTACAACTTTGCCAAAGACATAAAAACAAAATTCCGAACGGTTTATGATATATGGATTCCATAAAAATTTTCCTTTTTTAAAAAAATCATGTTTGGGTGCAAAAACTTAGGGTGTCCAAAAAAAAAAAATTTCGATGTAATCTGGCCAAGTCCTTTGCGGATTTTTTTTAGTTTCGATATACACTTCAAAAAAAAACCGGGTACGAAAGAGGAACCAATTTATGTGTTGCACTGTGTAATACTACCATTTTGAATGATTTTTTCAAAAACAGCTTACTACATTTTTCTATACACTGATAGAAAAAAATAGAAAAAATTGTTGCTAAAACTGCTAAAAATTAGTTAAAAATTATGTAGCAGAAAAAATTGATAAAATTAGCAGATTTTTTTTTACAGTTTTCCTGTTTTTTTTTTTTTTTTTTTGTGTTACCCAGCAAAACTTTGGTAATGGGTGCGGTTAAGTAATGCATTACCTTGTAATGTGTACTCCTTACCTGTATCATTATTTTCCAACAAGAAGTAATGAGTTACCGATAATTGAACACTCATGGATTACCTTGTAATGATACCTCTTTACATTTTACATTACTTCAAAACATAAAATAATGACTTACCGATCATCAATTCCATAATGCATGAATTATAAACGTAAAGTAATTATTAATATATATTTTTGAAAATCTATTTGTAGACACATTACTTTGTGATTTTTTGTAAGCATAATGGTAAGGTGTATATTTTTGATATCACGAACGAAAAAACGAAGCACAACAACTCATCTACATTTTAAGCAATAAAATATTTTATGTATCGATAGCTCAGTTGGTAGAGTTCTCGCCTAACTAATTGTTAAGTACCAGAGACTCCAGGTTCGAATCCCAGCATGACCAAGTTATTTATGTAATGAAAAAAAAGTTATATATTTAATTAAAAAAAAATATCTGTAAAAAAAAATGTTATGCATTTTTTTTTATGAAAATTTATTTATAGACACATTACTTTTTCCCACCATGTAACCATATAAGTAACCAGTTACTTTACCCAATACAATGTAATGAGTTACTTTGAGGCTCGTCGCCTGTAAAATTCATCAGTGAAGTAACGTTTAAAGTAATGCATGAAGCCCTATGGCGATACATTACTTTACCCATGATTTGGTAATGTGTGGCTTTGCTGGGTATTTCAACTTATAACGAGCTTTCAACCTCTGTATATTTACAAAAATTAAGTAAATTAAGTATTTCGATCTGTCAAAATATCTTATCAGATATGTTGAATCTACAAATATTTAGATAAATTTGAACTAAATTTTAGTCAATTGAAAGTAACAAATTAATCTGGTAAAATCATCAACAAATTTGTTAAATATTAGTAGACAACAAAAATCATAAAACATGTGAAAGTTCCAAAGTTTATTTTTTGGATTGTTTTTTAATGCGAATAAAAATCTGTTCATCTGAAATCAGCAATCTACAATTTTTTTGCAAAAAAAAATTTGCTAAATATTAGTAGAAAAAAAGAAATCATAAAAATGTGAAATTTTTAAAGCTTTTTTTTAGATTTTCTTTTAATGCGAATAAAAATCTGCCCTTCTGAATTTAGTGATCTACAATTTTTTGGCAAAGATTTCTTTTAATTTAGCAAAACATACGGTTATTGAAATTCTAGTAAATTAAGAGTAAATATATCAAAACATTTGGTGATATAATGGTTGTTTTTGCTGTTTTAAGTCTACAAATATATAATAAAATGTTTGCTACGCTTAGAAGAGTAAATTTCTATTTGCAGCAGAATTCAAATTCTTGTACAAAAACCAAGCTAAACAATTTTTTTTAAGGAGGTGCTGATAACAAAACACAATAAAAATTTTTTATCCTCTAAGTTTATTTGATCAATATTTGAAAACCTAAAAAAAAAAAATCTAAACTAATTACACAAATAATAGAAAGTTAATAATTTAAAATCAACTATAAAATAATAAATATTTATTTCGTTACATTAACAAAATACATACAATTTTTTATTTTATTTATTTATTTAAGTCTACGGAATAAATCCTTACAGACTATTAACATAATAATTACAAAATTATAAATTAATATAAGTACAATATTTATTTTTTTTTCAAATAGAAGAATTTAAAAACAAAATGATGTTGCGTTTAATAATATTAACATTTGAAGAAAAATCTAACAAATTATAAAGATTATTAAAATCATTACACATTCTTATAAACGGATCAGCATCAGCATACATTTGACGATAGAATGGAGTATAACTACGTGCTGATCTTGGAGGAACGAAAAGTACAAAATTTTCTAACAGGAAATCGGAGCATATATCACCATTAATCAAATTTAATAAAAATGTAACGTTTAGCATTGTCCTTCTACTTTTCAGAGTGGGAAGCTTAACGAGGTTTAGTCTGGTCGTATATGAAGGTAGATTATTAATGGTATTAGGGTAGGTGCTTCGTAAGCAGAACAGCAAAAATTGTTTTTGCACTGATTCAATTTTTCCAATTTGAACAATGGATAATGGATCCCAAATCACAGATCCATATTCCAAAATTGGTCTCACGAGCGATGTATATAATTGTTTTGTTACATTGGAATCTGTAAATTCCTTAGCCCATCGTTTTATAAAAGCTAAGGTGCCACGAGCTTTATTAATCGTCAATAAAATATGCCGTTTAAAATCCAATTTTGGGTCTAAGAGAATACCCAAATCTAGAATATTATCTACTAATTCCAACTGAAAACCACCCAAAGAGTTTCAAATTTAGTTCCATAAAATTAGAGCAGCACCATTCGTAAAAACTATTTAAATCCTGCTGTAGATAAATCTGATAGGAATTTTTATTAAAGCCACGAAAAATTTTAACGTCATCATGGCTTTATAAAAAAGGGGGTTAGTTTTCGTTTCTTTTAAGAACATACAATTTTGAAGACATTTTTAAACAAAGAACTGAAAGATCTGAATAGAACTTAAAAACAAATCTCAATGATCAAAGGTATTCAGACCCATAAAGCATTCTACGACCTTCTCTTGAAAAAATAAACGGTGCTAGAAAAACACAAAATTGCGATCACTTTTGTAAGTCTAACTGAATGTAAGTTTCAATATACCCCTAAACTTTCGAGAAAACGGAGCATTTAAAAAGTTTAAACCTCTAGTCCTTCAAAATATAAAAATTCCACAAAACTTTGAATATTTACTTAATAATTTGGCAATAGACCCAAATAGTTTAGAAAAAGATAGTTTAAATAACTTCATAATACTAGATCAAAATCAAATGTTAGATGCAATAGGATCATTTTTAGAGTCAGTGCACTCTCACAACAAATAAATAGCAATAATAATGTTCATTTACAAGTCAATGAATCGTTTAAATAAATTCTTAGAAACCAAAGCCAATTTTGAAAATAATCAATCCACTATAATGCAATTTAATGATGAAAAAATGTCTGACAATTTAGATGTTATGCAAGCTGAGGACTACTTCATAACGAGAGAAAAAATATTATATATATTCTCTAGTTTGAAAGGTAAATTATCTTCAGGAATAGATACAATTCCAAATATAGTTTTAAAAAATATACCAGAAATATTGATTTTTGAATATTGTGGTCTTTTTAACAACATGTTAAACAATTCATATTTTCCAAAAAAATGGAAAAATGCTAAACTTGTTCTTATTACCAAAAAAGCATAAAGATACAAGCAATCCACAAAATATTCGTGCTATAAGTTTACTTCCAAACATCAGTAAAGTATTTGAAATGTGTATTAATAACAATATAAACAAATTCTGTAATGATAAAGACTTAATAAACGAAAAGCAATTTGGATTTAAATATAAGCATTCCACTATAAACGCGATACATTTACTTACATCCAATATAAATTGGAATTGGAACAAGAAACTATGTACAGGTGCTTGTTTAATAGATATGGAGAAGGCCTTCGACAGCATATGGATACCTGGTTTGATTTTTAAATTATTTGAATTTAAATTTCCACTACATCAAATAATTCTTATATATAACATGATCAATGATAAATCTTTTATGGTTTTCCACCAGAATTATAAAAGTAATAAACCTTTAAAATCATTAATGGATTGCAGCAAGGTACTGTAAACTCCCCCATTTTATTTAATATTTTCATTCTGGATCTGCTCAGCAAAATAGATAACGTTATTGCATTTGCAGATGATGTTGTTATATACCATGGTGACAGTACAATTGAAAAAATAAATACAAATCTACAAGAATCATTTAATATTGTCGAACAGTTTTCTATAGATTGGAATATGAAAATAAACACACAAAAATGTGAAACTATTTTATTCAGACCACCAGTCGATAAATGTAATAAACAATGTTAAAAGAAACTGGAAATCCTTTGGAATCAAATCAAATTTAAATAATACCAATATACCAACCAAACAAGTTGTCAAATACTTAGGCATTCACTTGGACAAATTTTTATACTTCAATGATCATGTTAACAATGTACTAATAAAAGCAAAAAATGCATTTTTCATATATAAATCGTTATTTTACTCAAAATATATAAAGACTAGAGTAAAAATTATAATGTATCAATCTCTCATTAGACCAATCCTCACATATGGATGTCCGATTTGGTTTAATATCTCACCGTCTTATATGGAAAAAATACGTGTATTCGAAAGAAAATGTTTAAGGGCTTGTACTTCAATGTTTAGATCACCACAAAGTAACTATGTTAAATATGTATCAAATAGGAAGCTATATAATACATCAAACATAATAAGGATAGACAACTTTATCATTAACTTAATTAGGAATAATATTTTGAGTTGCACATCTTGTACTGAAAATAATTTAATAATGGCACCGTATTATACAGATGATACTTATATATTAAATACCTTAGAAAAAGGCTTCGTCCCACCTGAGGCTTTTTTATTTTTAGATAAGTCAAATATTATACAAAATGAAAATGGCATTCCGGTTTTCTATCATAACTTTAGAAGGGCCAATGTTAAAGCAGTCAACTGCAGTTCTTTAGAAAATAACAATAGATATGATACAAGTATAGCTGACAGGGAGCTTCGCATATTGCAAAGTTCAAAGACCAAAAAATTTTGGTGGTTAAATGGATATTAATTATATAACCCCTTTTTTAACCTTTAGACTTTAGTTTTAACTTTTCACCAATAAATATGTAATGTTTTATATAATTTTCATTACAAATTAATATATTTTCTGCAATTGTAAAAGCAAACCAAAAAAAAAAATATAAATTGTAAACCAAATCTATTATATTAAAAATACTCGAGAGCTCGTTCTGGGACTTTGTATATATGTAAATAGAATTATTATTATAACTAGTGTTTATTATAGTTTAAGTTTTCAAAAGTTGTAAATAAATAAACGAAAAAAAAAAAAAAAAAAAAAAAAAAACGGAGCATTTAAATATTTGTAACTGGGGTCTTTAAAAATTTGTAACTCAATATTTCTCAACCAATTTTCATAAAATAATTTTCGGCCGATTTTAAAAGGTGAAGGCTTATTTTACTCAGGAAAATATTAACTTTAAGTATATATTTGTTTCCAAAGAAGATTGGAAAAAACCTCGTAGAAGTTGAAAAAGTTAAAAAAACTGAAAATTTTAATTATTATATACCCGATGAAAAAAGTTTCTATATACTCATATACAATTGATATTATTATGTATGGAAAAGTATTACGATATATGTTCAGATTTTACTTAGTTTATGAAAAATTTTAAATATGATGTAATATTTTAGTATGTTATAGTAATATATAGTATGTTATATATTAGCATATCTTATATATCTGATCATATGAAATATATATAGATCTATATATGACCATATATTCTACCATATATGATCATATGTAAGTGTATATGGTACAAATAATCAAAAATAATTCTATCACTTTTATATATAATTATATATGACAAAACATCTTTATATATGACAAAATATCATTATATATAAACATATATCGCTGATTCATAAGTCAATAAATATCATATATACTATTCGAGTTAGAGGAGAATATATTTAATTTTTTCTGGAAAGAGAATATATTTTAAAGATAAACTATGCTACTAACTGGTCTCTCTATAATTAGCGAATTCGCACCCAACTCTCACTAAGATATATATGCATTAAAAACCTATTTATAAAAAACGTGACCAAATAAATGGCGAAAGGGTTGACAGATATGGATTGAAAACTTTAAACGAGTTTCCTGCAAAATTGTGTTTGTTGAGTTATGTCAGTCTTTTAGTAAATGAGCGATATAGTTAAATTTAATGAAAAAAATTCTATCACTTTCATATATTTTTTTAACCCCGTTTTTTAATTAGAATCTAAATGAGTTTCAAATTTTACTGCAAAAAACATGAAAAACTACGTTTTTTTTTAATATAAGCAATTGATTTCATAAAAAAATAATAAATACGAAAAATAAAAAAAATTTAATAATTTAATTTTCATAACACACGCTAATATAGTACCATGTTTGTTCGATAAATTAGACCGTTGATATTTTTTAATTGTTTTTTTGGCGGCCTTCAAAGCTTTATCCTTTTTTTAATGTTTTACGAATCACTTTAACTTCTGGTCGCGGTGCATAGTGCCACTCTAGTCTAATCACTTTAAATATTCTTGTCTATTTAGGCAAACTTTTCAACATGGTTCACAAATAGTTTGTTTACCGCAATAAAAAAAAGTAAGAATTATAAAATAAACGCAGCAGTCAGTTAGTTTTTATGAACAAAATTTACACCAGTTTATAACAATTTTTTACACTTCTTTTAAGTTTTTTGATTTAGATCTACTTTATTAAACTGAAAAAAGTCATACCAAAGAACAAAATTAAAATTTTTTAAGTTTAAATCACTTTTAAAGTAGATACAGGACTTCAAATGTACCCAAAAAATGTATATTTAACACTTTTAGAATATTTTTTAGAATATCTCGAAAACCTGACGGGATAGGGATATTCTGAGGTCAGATTCGGATTCAGCACGTCTAAAACCTTCGGGAAAGTATAGTCTGATTCTTGGTTAGAAAAATTCATCGAATTTTGCAGACCTGTGTTATTTTATTTATACTTTATTTATACACTTAAATATTAACTACACTTAAGAAAAAAGTCTCATCATATTGAAAAAAATATTTCATAAATCGTTTGTTATCAATTTTTCATTATATTTACGAAGTTTCCATAAATAAGGTGTTCCCATAGCACTTAGCCCCACCGAAGTAAAATAATGAATCAGGGCTATGAAACAAAAAGCTTCAATAAATTCGCCAACTCTACATCAGGTGGCGAGCAACAACTGTACTAAGACTTATCATCTCGCGCAATTACAGTGTTGCCATGTTTGAAGCCCTTCATCTTTCACCACCTTTCATCTCTCCACTATCCCCTTTCCAAAGAAAGCAACACGTTAAGTAATAGGAAGAATTTCCTGAATGTTGCTTCTCTTTAAAAAAAAAAAAAAAAAAAAAAAATTTCATTAAAAAGTTTTATAAACTTTGTGAACAATATTTTTTTTTTGTTATATATCGCTAATATTTAGTAAAATATTTGGTTCATTTTAGCAAATCGATTTCCAATAAGAGTTTACTAAAATTTTACTAAATTTTAGTAACTTTTACTATTTTTTAATACTTTTACTTTACTAAAAAACTACCGTCACTTTGTTGGCCTACTATTAGCAAAACAATCTGCAACAATTACAGATTTTTCTGTATTTTTTACAGACTTTTTTTATTTGATTGCAGTCAACTTTGACAACCTGTAAGTACACACTGTACTAAAACAGGGTGATCCAATAAAAACATTTCAAAAGTTTAACACCTTCTTTACAATTTCCAATTCTATTCATTATTTTAAAAGTTCTATATTTCTTACCGTTATTGTATTCAAATACCCCACTGTGCGTAGTACCTTATTTGCGTCAACCTTTCATTTTATATTTGGTTGAAAGTTGAAATTTTTTATGCATAAAAATTGTTACTAACCATAGAATGCCATTTAATCTTAATTGTTAGGTAGTAATAGTTCAAAAGACAATCAAATATTTCCCAACATGTAGGCAAACAGTAACAGTAGTGTACAAAATAATAAGTTTCAAAAACCAATATGACTTTAGATTGACAATACGATAAATAATAGTAAAATTTAATATAAATTAATATGAAACCCTCCCACTTCTAAAGTATTAACACACAAACATATTTAAGGCCACAATAGCATATAACTGCTGACATTTACACGATGCAGAGTAATTTATTTTTGCCAAACAATTGTAAGAATTTAAAAATAAACATTTTGTTTAAAAGGTGGGGTTGGTTGTCGGTTATTAACGGATATCATGTATTAACAACAGCGAACTTAAAAAATAAGAACAAATGGTTAATAACATTTAAACAAACTATTTATTAAAAAAAAAGTGGTAACAAATTGGAAATACGGGCAAAAATGTAAAAAAGGTTAAATTGAAAATTTACTGAAAAAATTGTATAAATATTTTGTCAGCACGGCTTGGAAAAACTTTAAAAACTATTAAAGTTTCCTAAAATGTACACTCAACAAAAAAGTCCGTAAAGTTAGCAAAAAAGTTAGTTGAGTCAGCAAATTTTTGCTGTTAGGATACTTACGGAAAAATTGCTAATATCTGCAAAAGTGTTTTGCTGAACTTCAGTGAACTGATTTTTAGCAAAAAATTAGTAAATTCAGCAAAATGCTTTGCTGACACTTAGTTCAAATTAAAATCGACTTGTTAAAATCAACAAAATTTTTTGTGGAGCTTAGATTGAAAAAAAACTTCCAGAAAAAAATCCATGTTGGCTAGGAGATATAAGAGACTTAGTTAGAAAAAAAACCTTTTTATAAACCGCATGTTCAAAAACTATTGATACACAAGAAAATTTAGAAATTGGTCTATGACTGGTGACATCAACCTTTCTCCCACTCTTGAAAACCGGCGTGATTGATGCAGACAGACTTCAATTTATGAAATTATAACCAAGAGCAAAAAAAATAGAACATACACACTCCTTTAATAAGGATTGCAATTGCAACTAAAGAATTGAGCAAACATATTCACAACATCACAACACAATTCAGAATACTTATCCCCATAAATAATGGTAGAAAGAATAACAGAATCTTATTTTTCTGATTCCACAAAAGACCAAAAAGTCTTGGGATTTGATCTTATCTCACCCTTTTTTTTTGCAAAATAAATTGTTTATACACTCAGGGAACTTCTGCTTTAAAAATATGTAGTTTTTCGGATGTAATATCCCTATGGGGAATGAGGAGTCAATTGTCCTAAAGTGACTGGTTAAAGAAGGACTTATCACAGGACTGGTATAATTTAATACTGAAGTGGGTTAAGCAGTGTCAATTGTCCTAAACTTACCAATCCTGTGACTGGTAAAGGGAGGCATACCACATAACCAGAATGCTTATTAACAAGAAAAAGCCAGTTGACCAGAATTTACTCATTGGAAGCTGTTTAGTTTTCGTTTATTTTATACGACATGGCCCTTTTGCGACAGTCTTGTGGTATGTCCATCTTTGGTTAGTCCTGTGGCATGCCACTATGTGGTTTAAAGCAGGACAAATGACCCCCCCATAGGGTAGGGCTTAGCAGAGGACTGGTCTCTGGCACGACGAAGGCACCGATCCTGTGGCACACGCAGAACCGGTCCCATTCCCCATAGGGATAGTTTCTTTATCTTTTAAGTAAATGTCAGTCATTTGTAGAACAAATAAAATTTTTACTATCCTTGTAGTTCATTGAAAAAAACAAGCCACACCAAATGACTATTTTATGATTTTACATTCATTTTTAACAGTCGTTTTTGTTATTTAAAATACTAAAAAAATAAATGTTTGTTTATTTTTTTACTAACATGTGGTTAATTTTTACTACAATTGTTAGTAATTTTTTGAACATTAAAAAACAAATGACAATGTTAGTTGAATTTACTGAAATGTAAGTCGTCCTTTCTTTAAGTGAAATTTCATTTGTTTTTAACTAAATTTGCAGTGGTCTTTAACTACATAGTATTCTAAGTGTACAAAAGTTTAATTATAAAATTAAATTCTCGCTTATAATGAATAAATTTTTGATTATCGGTGAGACTACCGATTCAAGAAAACACCTATGAAACTTGTAACGCAGCTTCCTTAGCTTTTTAAAACCATGTAGTATACCAAGGAAGCTTATAAGGTCTAGACCTCTTAAGAGAAATATTTATTTTTATTTAAAAAAATGATCATAGCACAAAGCTGTTGATTGACCCTAAAAAATCGTCATACAATCAATACCATTAAGTAAAGAATTTAGCACATCGAAATTACTAGTGTCCGACTGAACAGTTCGGCCAGAAAATGCATGGGCTGATTAGATGCTATTTTGAGTGTCAAATTTGAAGAAAAGCCTGTAGTTAAGCAATGAATTCACTGTTCGGCCTCGGAAAGTTCGGCCAAATTGAAAATAGTTCGGCGGCCGAACTTTTAACTTTATAGCTAAACTTCGGCTTTTCTCTTAAATTTTATACACAAAATCGAATTAAATCGGCTCAACAAACATGTTTTCAGTACCAAAATTTGTCATCATTGCCTCTAGATATCAAAAAACAGACAAAATATAGGTTTTTGGCTGAACTGTTTGGTCGGACACTAGAAATTACACTCATTAAAGAATTAACAGAATTAACGTATTCTGAATATTTAAAAAACTTATAGGAAAATATTTCTATTACTAAAAGAGTGGAGCAAAATATACTAGCAAATTTAGTGAATGATGTAAAAATAAAAACAGCGATATTTCAAAAACTGCCATTGAGAAAAACAAAATGTTTGCCGCAAATGCTTAACTGTAAATTTCCTACTGGGCACATTATTGTCTTTGATATATGATTAAGAATGTTATTATTACATAAAAACAGTGCAAAAAACATAATAATTGCAGCACTAACATTTTTCAGCACATATGGAATAATAATAGTCTTATCTAAGATTTAAGAAAAAAAAAATAAATTTAAATATAAGAACGGTTACAAAAATGTACGTACAACAATGAAACAATTTAATTAACAATGAATCAATTATGGCCATCTTTTGCTTTGATATTTGACATACAAACATACATATGGCTAAATTAAATACAAATGTGGGAATATATTTTTTTTTTTTTTGCAAATACAAAAAATATAAATTAATTACCATACATACATATTTAAATCAAAAGCAAAAACTTTCAAACACCTGTGAATAAGAGTGATACAAATGTAAAAAGTGTTGATTCTAAAAACAATTGACGACAGTTGGCTATACTGGTACACTGAGAGAATTATCTGCACTTCAGTAATGAATTTCTTTATAACTTTAATGCAAATTGTCACTGAAACTTTTCATAGAATCTATGAAACAGGTTTCATTAAAGTCAATGTTTATGAAATGTTTGTAGAATTAATGAAAATCTTCATAAAACTAATGAATCATTCCGATAATAAAGCGTTTATAAAAGTTATGAAACATAAAATGTTTAAATGTTGTAAGAAGTTTTCCTTGAACTAATGAAACTCTTCATGAATGTCTTGAAAATGAATTGGAATTTTATAAACAATTTTATTGAAGTTCAGAATTAATAAAATGCCCCATTAAAATAATACAGCACGTGTTGAACACTTAAGAATTAAATCTTAAAACTAATGTTTGAAATGTATGAAAATTAAAGAAATTTTATGAAAAAATAGAAAATTAAGTTGTGAAAGGCGTGGTAGAGAAGAATGACTGTATTTTCTAAAAATCATAACTACATTGCAAATTTTCAATTTTCTGAATCAGACTGCGCTTTTCTGGCATTGAACCTTCGTCAGTGATCCTGTTTTTTGAATTTGAATAATGTAATATTTGTTATGTTTTTATTTGTTCGATTGCGTCTATATGAAATTTTGTGTGCAATCACTGACCGTGGTATAGATAAACTGATTTCTAATGCCACATGCACTCGCACTACACGTTAGACATAGCGCTTTAGCCCACTGTTCTATCTTCAGGTCGAGTTTTGTTGTGATTAAAACTAGTCTTATTCAATACACGGTGTTTTTGTTCTTGCATACATAATCTCAGAAGTACAACTCCAACAACACAACAGTTCTATTTTTAGAAACTTACCTCACTCTAATGTCCACTGTTTTCCCATATGTTGTAAGTGATGCCATATCTATGATATATTCTTTGTATATTCGATGGATGGCGCTTACGTAGTTAGGAAAGTCTTTGAAATAGTTTCATAGCTCTAAAGAAATTTTTCATTAGATTTATGAAGAATAATTTGTAACATCAAATGAGTTTTTTTATGAAACTATAATTTTTGTGAAAATAAATTTTATGAAAAATTTCCTAATATTATGATGTGAGCAAGATTATTCAAGTTCAAGATCATTTGTTTTTTGTTAAACAAAAAACCGTGCAATGTTTATTTATTACTCAAAAAAGTTTTTGCCCGCTAACTTATAGCAGACTTTATCTACTGACAGTACCTTACATGTTTCATTTCGCGTCACCGAAAATTATCAGAGAACCAATGTAGAAGGGTTAGAATATTCTACCCAAATTTTGAAGGAAAAAGATCAACGCTTTACTCGTATTGTTTTATTTACCCGATGAGAAGTAAAAAACAAAATTGGAAGAATTCAGACATGGGCGGCATCAATTACATTTCACAATCATTCACTAGTGAACATTTTAAATATGATTAATAATTTCAGACCTACTTTCACACTTGTAAGCTTAAGCGCTTCCTTAGAAAATTTGTAAAATATTTAATACCAAACATGGGGCTTAGTAACAAAATTTGGGTATTTAATTACAGGGCAATTACTCAATTACACCCAATTACATGTAATTAGACGTGCAAATGTAATTGGCCTGTAATTAAATACACAAATATTTGTATTATGTCCCATGTCTGGTATTGACAAAATTTAAAATTTTACAAGCAAGCGTTTAAGCCAACAAGTGTGAGCGTAGGTCTAAAATTAATTATATGACAAATTTCACAAGTGAATGATTTTGAAATGTAATTTACTCCGCCCATGTCTGGAAGAATTGAACTAATTCAAATCAAAAATAAAACATTTTTAACTAATAAACATTGAACAATGATCTTCAACTTGAATAATCTTGCTCACATCATAATTTATAATAAAAGATCGAAAAATAAATTTTTAAAATTTAAAAGTAAAACATTTCCTAATATTAATAAAATTTCTTGGATATAATGAAATTCATTCATTGAATCTAGGAAAAAAATTCAATGAATGTCATAAGGATATTTCTTTCAGTGTATTCGAAATAGATTCAAAATAGTGTTTAACTCGTCACGTTTAGTTTACAAATGTTTATAATGAAAACGAAAAATATTTTAGAAAAAATCATGGATAGTTTTCGTTATTATTAGTATACAGTGAAAGAAATTCCTTTGTGGGTAGCAATCTTTTTAAATTATACCAAAACAAGTCAAAAGCAAGATAAAAACTAAAAACTTCAAAATAGTGTTTGCTCGATTAGTTCATAATATAACTTATTTGTTTGATCGATTAATATGTTTGGTATAAATTAAACAATTTATACTAATTTTACTATTTTTCATTATTTTGACGAAAAAAACGTTGAGTTGTTTTGACTAAAAATTACTTTTAAAATGTGTGTATTTTATTTTGAATTTTCCGGTTTAAGATCATAATTACATTAATTGTTATTAAATGAGAGAGAATGTAAAAAAAATTTTGTGGAGATCAGCGCTAGAGGGAGTGCCTCACTTTCGACCTAAGCGTCTAGGTCATCTTCAGATTCATTCTAACACAGAAAAAAATATTTCCCTAAGTATGTTATAAAAAATAATTAATCATTTAAATGTTTCTGAAGAGCAAGCACCTGGTGCGGTAAAAAATTTATTAAAATCATTATAATACTATGTATATCTAAAATTTTCAAAATTCATATTATTACATTTAATCATAATAATGTAATACTGAAAGCGATGAAATCACTGCTTTTTATAAGCGCTAAAATCCGTCATTATTTTGCCAAAATGTAATGCTTCCAAGTGGGAATTCACCATTTAAAAATCATGGCGTATGTAAGCAGGTCTGTAAGGGATTATTTTTGTCTTACTCCCTTACAAAACTACACTCAGGGAACTTCTGCTTTAAAAATATGTAGTTGTTTGGGTTGTAATACAGTTTCATTATTTGTAGAACAAATAAAACTTTTAACTAACCTTGTAGTTCATTTAAAAAAAACAACTCACATCAAATGACTGTTTTATGATTTTACATTCATTTTTTACAGTTGTTTTTTGTTATTTAAAAAAATAAAAAAAAAATTTTTGGTTTATTTTTTACTACCATGTGGTTCATTTTTACTACAATTGTTAGTCATTTTTTGAACATTAAAAAACAAATGACAATGTTAGTTGAATTTAATGAAATGTAAGTCGTCCTTTTTTTAAATGAAATTTCATTTGTTTTTGACTACAATTGCTGTCGTCTTTACCAACATAATTTCCTAAGTGTACTTACAGGTAAGCAGCGTTTTTTACTGGGTTTCGTCTTTTCTTACAAGTTTAGCCAACATCTTTAAATCTTAAAGCTTTTAATTTGGCAGGGTTGCTAGCCAGGTCCAACTGCTAATATTAACCATTAAGCACTTGCCGCACTCCCTCTAACGCTGATCCTCACAAGAATTTTTTCATCTTCTCTTATATTTATTAGCAATTAGTGCTTTTTATTTGTAATAGTAACATTTTAATTATGATCTCAAACCTGACAATTCAAAATGAAATGCAATTTTAAAAGTTCAAAAATACGTACAAAAGTTCTTAATGTCTTTTTTTTCATAAAAAAACTCCTAAAAATGTAGTAATTTTTCACTACTAGAAAACATCTGTAACCGTTAAACTCGGTTAAAATAACGAACGTACATGTACGTTCGAATTTGCACCAGTAGAATTTTCAATGAAATTGAGAATCACAGTCTGCTAAATTTAGGTGACCTTAATTTTAGAACAACTAAATTTTGGTTGACATTTCTTACCAAAATTGGAAAATGTAAAACGTGTGAAGGTGCTCCAATTTAGTTCAAATATGATACCATTGTTCTTTTTTAGTAACGCTTCAAATGTGAAAAAGTCAGCACTAAATGTAAAAATACCGTTTTTTGAAATTTATTACAGTTTTTTGTTAATTGTAGGATTTTCTTTAGTCTTGTATAAATTTTTTTCTGTTTTAATAAAAAAAAATAGCAAGGTACGTACAGCTAAGTATTAAATTGTATTACAATACGTTTATGTGATATCAATTAATTATGTGGATTTGTTATTGTTAATAATACACATTTAAAAGAAATTTTCGAAAAAGTTAATTTATATGACAAGTTATTAATATACATCAGGGTGGCAATACTTTTTTCGTTGCGTGCTAAAAACAGACTTATTTTCTTGTAGAAAAAAGTGTCACGTGCCACCTGAATATAATTTTTCAAGTAATTTCGAAGTGCAATCTTTTACAATTCGAAAAAATTTAACTTTTAAAAATGCCATCACCAAATTAGAAAAATTTGTTGTTTTTGCTTTTTCTACATTTTTTTTTTTAGTTTTTTAATTTTCAAGCACTTTTGTAAATATTTATTAACATTTTCTGGCTTAAAAAAAATAACTTTTAGTTTTTAAGTGTTTTTTTTTCAAACTGTTATATTGTGTTTTTTCCGGACTTTGTAATTACAGTTTTATTACTGAATTTTAAATTTTTTGTTAAATTTTGCGACGCTTTTCCCCATCTAAACATTTAAAGTTCTTAGCTTAAACCTAAAATTCCAAGAAACTTTTACAGATTTTTGTTACACAAAATGTCATCTATTTAAATTTGTTATTACAGATTTTAAGGGGGAATTTCAACACTTTGGATGATACAAATTTTAAAAAATTGTACTATTCATTTTCCGAAAAGCTTGTAAGACTTTCATTTTTGTTGAACGAATTTTCGATTTTGTGTTTTTTCCAAAATTTTGTGAAAAAAAATTTTTGGACTTTTTTTAATTTTTTCTTTATCATTTCGAAAGATGATTTACAATCTTTATGAACAATTTTACCATTTTCGGTTTAAAGCACATATTTAAATAACGAAAAAAACATTTAAACCTCTGACTACTTTTTTAACATAATGTATTTAATTTACAATTTGACGACGAATAGTTGATATATGCCCTATTTTTAGTTTTTGTTAAGTACACATTTAACCGATTTTCCGAGTGTGATAGATGTTGCTTTTAGATTACATCAACCACTTAAACCAAAATCGTCAAATTAAAAATGTGAAAATTTTTTTTTCATAATTATTGGTAAAAATCTTCTCGGACGCTATTGGCCTTTGGAGATCAAACTTTTGGTAGGACCTGGTTCAATCGTTCAGGTTTCAAGAATCATTGAGATAATTGGAATTGATTTGTTACATTTCCTACAGGATACTGATACAATATGGGCCGTATATCGCACTGGTTCCTCTAAAGGGGGTCAACTCAAAAGTTACAAATTTTTAGTAGGAGCAAACAACTGTTTTTTTTAATACTACTCTTATATCGCAAAAAGGAATACAACTGTATTTTTTTTAGCAAAAGAGTAGAGAAAATGATGTAATATTTTTACAGTGTAGTAGATATGATTCACAGTGTAGTAGATATCGTTTTCTTGCAAAAAGTGAAAATTGAAGAATTTTGAGTCGACTCCCTTTAGAGGAACCGGTGCGATATATCCCATTGGTAGTCAGAGGTAAAAACAAGATTAGGGTTTTCTTTAGTTTTTTATTTGTTGTTCGAAAAGAAATTTAAGCAAATTTTATTCAATTTGAAGTGAATGAAAGTGATATTTATATAGATTTGTATCACCTGATTCCAAATCTGGTCTCCAATTTTGAAATATCGCATAAATATTATATTTAAGGACTACAGTCAAAATTCGATTTACGACTCAAGCTATTTTAAAAATTTTGATATATTCGTGTTTTGTATTCTTGTCAAAAATCGACATATATGAATCCATACATGAACACACATGCTTCATACATGTCCACATGCATCAATATATTATAATATAATATATAATATAATATAATAATATATAAAATATATAAAAATATATATATAATAATATAATATATTTATTCATATGTGTTAATAAACCATTCTTATTGTTCATATGAGGAATCATATATATTCATCTGTGTGTATTAACGAAAATTGAGGCAATATTTACATATATAATCATAAATGTATATACATTTCCATACACGGTCATGTGTGTACATTAGGGTTGTCTTTCGTTGTATGGGCAAAAAATAAAAACGAGATTTTGACTGTACCCCCCTCTTAAAATATTTGTTTGGGTACAAAAATTCACCATGCAAAAAATTAGAGTTCTAGCATAACGGGAAGATGTCCCGCATCGCCTTTGAAAATCGGGCCCCTTGGAAAAATGGGCATAATTAAAAAAAAAATTACAAATTTTTTTTCTTCAAAATTTAAAAAATATAAAATAATTTTTGTGTTGGGTTTAATCATAACTACTCAGATAAAAAATATTACTTTCCCAGAAAATCGCTAACTTACCCTTACTTTGTGTCAAAAAAATTAATAAATATTTTGGGGGTACCTCAAAGTGATTTTTTTACATTTTTGAAAATTTTATTCAATAAAAATCAAAAACCTGATGTTTGCTGTCAAGTATTTTATTAAACACATCTCAAGTATTAAATAAGCCAAGTATTACGGATATCCGTTGGCAAAATTTTTGTTAGAGCACAAAAATTATTTTATATTTTTTTAATTTTGAAGAAAAAAAATTTGAATTTTTTTTTAAATTATGACCATTTTTCCAAGGGGCCCGATTTTCAAGGGCGATGCGGGACATCTTCTCGTTATGCTAGAACTCTAATTTTTTGCATGGTGAATTTTTGTACTCAAACAAATATTTTAAGAGGGGGGGCAGCCCCAAAAATCGCAAGTTGAAAAATAAGGACCACCCTAGTGTACATTAACGAAAATTGAGGTAATATTTATATACATGATCCCATATGAACTCTTAAAAACATATATGAATCCTATATCGTGGTATAAGGACATGTATGAACTAGAATCCGTTCATATATGACCATGAATGAGTTTATACATGTTCATAAATGGATGCATATATGTTGTTAACCGGGATAGCAAATTATTTAAAAAGAACATGTTTCATATGACGTAAACAAGATCAGATTCCATTAGTAAAAATGTTTAGATATGACCAGATATGATCATATATAATTATATCCAAAATTTGAGTCTATCCAATAATATCAGACTTCGGATATATTTATATATATAATTATATATCATTTCAGATATGTTTATATATAAATATATTATATATGAATATATATGTAGCTATATATAAATATATATGGACTCAGATATAATCTGGTCATATATATTCATATCTAACGTTTTTTACACGGGTCACATTGATTTTTCATAGAAAGAGTTGCACAAAAATATTTTTGACTACACTTTTTAAGAAACTTCGGGTCGAAAAAACTCGAATCCACAAAAAAATCCAACTTTCCAGCAATTTAAGTTTAGTCGTCAAAGGTTTAAATTATGATATTTGAAAATATAAAAGAAATTGGAGGGTGCCACCAAAAATCCGCACACGTGCCACTACTGACACGCGTGTCATAGTTTTGCCAGCCCTGAGATATATTATAATTTTTTATTATTTTTGTGGGGACCGCCCGCTTTGTACTTTTGTTTATATGCTTTCACTGCACTTGTAATTAAAACCTACTGCAAATTGCATATTCGATTGATTGAATGATTTGATGATTGAACGATACAACCATAAAATTATTAAAATTACTCTAATTGTGTGCTACTAGTTTGTTTTGTATTATCTATTTAATGAATTTATTTACTAATTACACCACTTAAGGGATTTTTTTTTTTACAAATTTTAAGCTGGCTGAAAAGTAAAAGCATTGAATTTTGTTTTACTCAATATTTTTGTACCCTGCTGGAAATGGACCAGTCAGTGGTATGGTCACGTGACTAGAACTTTGTGTATATGAACTTGTCCTAGTTTGCTTCTGTTATATGAAAGTGACCGGTACTTTTAAAATGGGCTTGTCATAGGAGGTGGAAATTTCTAGCTTTTGAGCTACTTAAGATGTGTCGGAAAACTTGTCGAATATAACATATCACCGAACTAGTTTAAGTGAATACGCCACAGAAAGAGTTGAAAGTATCTAGTACGCAACTAGTCTCATATTAAGCAATATTTGATATGCAGCTGGACCAGTTCTAAATAAAATTTTGTTCTCTTGTTGTTTTATTTTATCATAATTACTAATGGTTGAAAAAAAAAAAAAACATTTTTTGGACATCATCCTGCGGCCCAAAATGACCCTGATTTATTTATTTCAATTTACAAAAAACGTCAAAGCTTTGCTTACACTATTGAATTTCAAGAAATGTGATTTGAAATATTATGACACAATGTGTGAAAATGCTGTGCTAACAATTTTGCCCAAATTTAACAACGTTAACCCTCGACGTGCCGCAGTGAGATTAAACGAGATACAAAAGAACAAAAAAAATGTACTGTTTTTTATTTTACATACCTGGCCAAAGCTATTTCTTTAATTCATTAAAAAATATTCTGAACTAAATTAACCCTTAGGTGATCCTGGTGTCAAAATCAATCTTAGTTGAAAAAACTTTAAAACTATATTGTGTCATGCTAATATCGTACTTTTCAACTATGGGTCATTTTGCCACCAAGATCATCTAAGGGTTAATTAAGTTCAGAATAACTTTTTCTGGAATAACAGATTGGCTGCGGCATAAATTTTTAAAAAAATTTTAATATTTTTCGTTTGAATATATATAAAATACCGCAATATTTCCTTTAATCCCATTGCGGTACGGCACGAGTTAACGTTGTTCAATTTGGCCAACATTTGTAACACGGTAGCTTCACACATTGGCTCATAATATTTCAAATCACGTTTCTAAGCAAAGCTTCGCCGTTTTTTGTAAAATGAAATAAATAGGTCTGGGGTCATTTTTCCACATGCCCACATGGGTTAATGATGTCAAAAGCTTTTTGTTATCAACCTAGAGTAATGATGGTAAAATAAAACAAAAAAAAAATAACAAAAGTAGCTAGTTTTAGACAAAAAAATTAGCCTTGTTATTACCAAAAAACACAATTTCCTCGAAGTTCGCAAAAATCAACTTAAGTTACCTACCCAAGTTATCAGAATGATGTTTTTAAAAATTTTTCATTTTTATTCTTTAAGTTGTATTTAACAATTCCATGTAGTTCAAATCTTATTTTTTTTCGATCTTGTTGAAGAAAATTTTTAAAAAGTTGAAATGGAAGATTTAATGTATACCCCAAAAATATTGTCACCTTAGGGCATGTTAATGACATCCATCTTAAGAAAACATATTCCATATCGCACAACTTATGGGTATATTAAACAAAAAAAACTATGTTACAGTAATCAATTTCAAAAACGTATAAGATGTGTGCTCAAAGTTCGTGGTAAAGTGGTATCTGGCACTTTTTGGGCATTTTTATTACTGGGCTTGTTCTTAAACCGATTTTGGATTTTTATACCTTTTTGAAAACATAATTTTATCTTCATATCGATTAAAAATTAATAAAAACAATTACGACATTAAAAAATGTTCGCAAAGCTGAAAAAAGACTAATATTTGGTTTTAAAGTGGCCACTACGACTTGGCCTGATTAATGCTCAATACCACTAAAACTATCAGTTTCAGCAAAAATAATAATATGACCAAAATTTAGAAGAATAAAATTTCTTATCGAATAAGACTCAAATCAGATTCCTAGGACAAATGGTTTCGATTTTAATGATCAAAAACTAGAATTTTTCGTAAAAAATCGCTGTTTTTCCTAACTTTAACCTCAATGAGGCACGTGTTAGTATTATCGGATTAAGCTGAAACTTAGCCAATTACAGTTAAGGGCGTGTTATGATTTAAAATCCAAACATGATTTCTTGTAACCAACCTACTATAATATCGCACACCCAGTTCAAAAGTGACTCGACTCAAAATCTAAATTTTTCGGGTTTATGTGCTTAAACTGTGCACTATACACTTGTTTATCAATAAAAAAAAATATCAGGGTATTTTGTTGTTGTTAAAGAACAGTTATATTTTTCTTTATGTTTGAATTGGTATAAAGTTGCAAATATTTTTTTCGATTTCTGAAAAATTAAAAATTTTGAGTTGAGTTACTTTTGAACTAGGTTTGCGATATTAGAGGTGTTCAACTTTGTATGGGCCGTTTTCCAAAATGAGTTCTAAAGTCAAGCGATGGGCTTGTTTGGTTCCTTTGTATGTAAAAACATTTAATATGAAGTTTGGTGCCGATTGGATAAAGAAAACACGAGGCGGAAATCGATTGAAAATTGAAAGTGTGTTTTGTATGGGGGAAAAATATCTTTTTTTGCGTTTTTTTCAAAAAATTGTTAATATTGAAGCAGTTTTTATTCCATATTATAAATTAATCGAGAAAAAAAACTTAATTAACCCTTTTGTGCACTTGGGACCAAAAATGTCCCAATATTTTTTAACATTAAAAAACGCAGTTTTTTTCAAATATCTGCATAATAGAGGTAACATTTTTTAATTATAAATAACAAAATATAGATTTAATTTATTTAATTTAATTACCTAAAAATCGTTTAATGCACTTTGGGCCAAACATTATTCAATATTTTGTAACATTAAAAACGCAGCTTCATTAAAATATCTGTATAATAAAATTAAACATTTCTATTTATAAATAGAAAAATATGGATTTATATCTTTTTGTAGTTGGAGAGAAAGTGCATTAAACGATTTTTAGGTAATTTAGGTAATTAAATTTTTGGCCCCAAGTGCACAATAGGGTTAATTAAGTTTTTTTTCTTTTTAAATAATAAATACCAACTACGGAAAATAATTTAGTCAACTTTCATTCAAATACGAAGATACCACATGATTTTTCGTTATCAATTTCATGAAATTTTCAAAATTTCGAAAAAATTGACATTTGACCTTGGAATTTGACCTTTGCCGTAGTTAGATTTTGACCAAACTTTCAGAATATAGTGCTTGTAGTTTGTATCATAAAACTCTGAATAGCATTAATTGTCACTTGTTAAAAGTAGATAAATTTTACCCTATGATCAAATTTTGTGCAAAAAAAAAACCCGTTTCCTCGAAATTTGCCGAATTTAAATAGCTGCCCTTACTAAATTAAACGGGGGATATGTATAATTTTTGGTATTTTTATTTTAAATTTTATACTTAATGGAGACCTTAGTGTGCGAAACTATTTTTTTTTAATTTTGTTGAACAGAATTTTTTAAAATTTTAAATTGGAGATTTGAAAACTACCCCAAAAATATTGTTGGTTTTCGACGTCACCTTAGGACAGGATACCGACATCCTAAAAATTAAATATTTCATATCTAACAGTTAATGGGTCCAGTAAGTAAAAAAAAAAATATTTTGGTATTTAATTTTGAAAACGTTTAGGATGTGGGCTCGAAATTTTTGATCAAGTGGTATTTGGCACATTAGTGGTCTGGGTTATTTTTTTTTACTCGGGTAATTCTCAACCAATTTTGGATTTTTATATCTTTTTGAAAACACTTTTTTGTCTTCATCTCGATTAATTTATAATATGAAATAAAAACTGCTTCAATATTAACAGTTTTTTGAAAAAACTCAAAAAAAAATCCATTTTTTCCCATACAAAACACACTTTCAATTTTCAATCGATTTCCGCCTCGTGTTTTCTTTATCCAATCGGCACCAAACTTCATATTAAATGTTTTTACATACAAAGGAACCAAACTAGCCCATCACTTGGTTTTAGAAATCACTTTCATTTTTTGGACACCTTTAGTGCGATATGCATCCATAATTTTGACATCTTTAACAATAGTACATAAAGAGTTTATGAAATTATTGGCAAATGAATTACTAAATTAAAATTATTTTTATGTGTAGTAAAAACAAAAACATCCTTATAAAAACGGAGATCTTTCCAAAATATCAACAAATATACACAATTTTGTACTTTCGTAAAATTGTATGTGGATAATTATTACTCAATGATTTACGTTTAAATATTTTGCGATTTTGAATAGAAATACCTAACAGATATGGCTTTCATTAAATTAAGCAACTACACTTAAAAAGTAATACACTAATACGTTGCAGAAAAACTGCAATAATTAGCAGATTGTTTTGCTAAATACACTGTGCTCGAATCGGACACTTTTTTTTGTAACAAAAGGGGCACCCGGTGGATAAACCTAATTCGAGTACGCTGAATCCTGTGGTGCTAACCGTTTTTTTAGGTTAGCTCTTGTTTAAAAGATAATTAAGATTGAAAATTATGGTTCCCTCCCATACAAAGTAAATATTTAATATCATATATCTACAGTACTATAATAGTCTTAGTCCTAGAAATTTGTGCACGTTGATTATTTGATAGTGTTAATAGTCATGGGAAAAATGGGCGTGATCGGACCAGTGGACGTGTCAGCTCCCATACAAAGTAAATATTTAATATCATATATCTACAGTTCTATAATAGCCAGAGTCTTAGAAATTTGTGCACGTTGATTATATTATGAATAGTCATGGGAAAATTGGGCGGGATCATACCAGTGGGCGTGGCAGCTTCCATACAAAGTGAATATTAAGCTCATATACAAAATTAATATTAATATTAAATATCTAGGGTTCTATATTAGCTATATAGCCTTCAAACTTTGTACGAGTCCATCAATTACAAATATTGGTAGTCGAACTGAAAATGGGCGGAATGCGATAAATGGGCGTGAATGAATATAATTCCGAAGATTGGCGATTATTCATCGATTCGTCCAAAAGCAGTTTGAAAGCGGTTCTGTTACACGTCACCAATTCAAAAAATTCCATTCCGATTGCGCTGAGCACCAATACAAAAGAAACATATGCATCACTAAAAAAAATTCTCGACTTAGTAAAATATGAAGACCATATGTGGAATATATGCGCTGACTTAAAAGTGGTGGCTCTTTTACGAGGAATGCAATTGGGCTACACCAAAAATATGTGTTTTATGTGTCTATGGGATACTTGTTTTGTTGGTGACCAATATAATACACGGAACTGGCCATTACGTGAGCAAACCAGATTACGACGAAACAATATTATTGAGATTCCACTAGTCCCAATCGAAAAAGTTTCGCTTCCACCTCTCCACATCAAACTAGGAATTGTTAAAAATTTTATAAAAGCATTGAACCCAGATGGAAATGCATTCAACGAATTGTGTCGTATTTTTCCACGGTTAAGTGGCATGAAAATAAAAGAAGGTATAAATTCCAATCCATTTTATTTTTAATGTTGACCAATTGATATTTTATATCATTTTATGCTTATTTACAGGAATACTTAATGGTCCGGATATTCGTCGATTGACGAAGGACCAGGCATTTAATAATGCACTGAGTGATGTGGAACTGGTGGCATGGGATTGCGTGAAAGCGGTAATTGAGAATGTCCTCGGAATTCATCGATCAGAGAATTGGCGTATACTAATTAAAGATATGCTGAATGCATTTCACCGATTAAACGTTCGAATGTCATTAAAAATTCATTTTTTGCATCACCATATAGAAAAATTCGCCGAACAATCACCAGCTGAATCCGATGAACATGGCGAACGTTTTCATCAAGTGACTGCAAGGCTCGAACATTAGTATAGTGGCAAAAAGCTACATTCACTTTTAGGTGACATTTGTTGGAATTTGCAAGAGGAAGATAATGATATAGAAGAATCAGGAAATGAAAATTGAAAAAATCATGAAAAATTTATTTATTAAAAAAAAAAAAATTATAAATCACTTTAAAATTGTTGTAGTCAATTAAATTTTGTTGCAAATAGTTTATTGTTGATGTTGTTTCATAAAATGTTCTCAATTTCATACATTTAAAATCAATAAATGGTAAAAAAAACTTAAAAAAATTGTTTTTTTTAGGTACTTGGAACCATAATTTTCAATCTTAATTATTTTTTAAAAACGAGAGCTAACCTAAAAAAGCGGTTAGCACCACTGGATTCAGCGTACTCGAATTAGCTTTACCCGCCTGGTGCCCCGCTTGTTACGTTTTTGAACTAGCACAGTGATATTAATAAGATAAGATTAGAAAAAATAAATCTGTTGCATATACAATATTTAGTTTAAAATTTAGTTAATGGAAAGTCGCAAATTAATCGGCTAAAATCAGCAAAAAAATTTGCTAAATATTAGTAGATAAAAAAAACTTATACGTTTTTTTTTAGATTAGATAGAAAATGTTAGTTAATGTTAGCTAAATATACTGTTATTTGCATTCTACTACATTCAAGGTAAATATAGTAAAAATGTTGTTTATTTACAATTTATGTTTGCTATTTTTAGTCTACGAATGTTTAGTAAGAGTTTTTTGCTAATTTTAAACAGAGTAAATTGCTATTTTCAATTAACTAAAATTAAACTCGAATATAACTAACATTTTGTATAGTTAACTGTTTTATTTGCTGTTCTGCTGTTCTTAATTTTTTAATACTTAGCAAAAAATATCATTACAATTTTGGCAGTTTTTTTTATATTAGCCTATTCTGCTATTTTACAGCTTTATTTCTATTCGTGTAGAAGAAAAAGAAACCAAATCACACTCCTAATACCATTTTGAGCAAAAATAGCAAAAACGGTCAAATTAAAAAAAAAAAAATATATAAACTAACATGAAACTGACAACAGAGTTTAGACAATAAGAGCAAATACACTCACAATATTTTGTCGTAAAAATCAAATGAATATGTAGTTTAAAACTATTAAACATATAGTTTAGTAGTTTTACTCACTTCCTTTAAATCAAATGTTTTTCATTTAATTTTAACTATTAAAAAATTATGTCAAATTCTGTAATAATAAAAGATTTTCTTTTGTGTTTTTCTATCAAAAACAAAAATAAAAATTTTAAAAAAACTTCCAAATCCGTAAAAATATATGATTTTATTTAATTTAACTATAAAAAAATTAACTGCCAAGTTATTAAAAACAACAGGTTTTCTTTAATTTTCACTTTCATTATCTTTTTGGTTCAAATAAAGAATTTTTTGTAAAAGAAAATTTTAAATGAAAATAATAACTGGCACAGAAAAACAGTATTTATTTGTAGTTTGTTTTTTTTTTTTTTTTAATAAAGGTAAAATAAGTATAAAAAACTATTTCTTTGTAGTTTAAATGTACATTTCTTACAAAACAAAGTTTACTGATTACGTTTAAATAAACTACAATCAGTTACTGGTAAAATATTCTGAGTGTAGTAAAATAAAAATAACAATCCACACGCTATTTAATGAATAGAGTGCAGACATGATCATAGTAAAACGTCCAACTAGGAATAGAGTTTGCTGTTCGGTTTTGAAACGAAACCGAAACCGCAGTTTTGAACTCTCAAAACCGTAACCGAAAATCGGTTCCTAATAAATATTTCAACCAATAAAAAAAAAAAGAAATTCTTCACTAATTTGAAAAATAATTTTGGCTTGAGTCTTTGTTTGTTTTGTCCAAATTATAATGTTTTTCATTTATATTCAAAATTATTATACCGGAAATCCCAAAAATACGTACACACAGAGAAATAAATTGCCAACCGAATTGAAAAGTGTATATTAACGGTAACAACTTATAATTCAGTTAATACAACGGTATTTACATTCGATTTCTGTATATTTTGGGGTGTTGCAACTAAAATTCAGTTGAATTAACCGAACTTTGTTGTGTAAACTAATGTTCAATTGTATCAACCTACTGAAATTCGTAATAACCGAATTTGTGTCGTAGTAACCGAATTTCGGTTGGCAAATAGGTAAACTTTTCTCTGTGTGTATTATATTGAATGTTTGTTATTGCGTCAGGAATTCCAAAAAAGTGCTCAGCTTCAATTTTTTAAAACTTTGGAGTGAATAACCATTTTCTGTATAATCTTTCGAATTGATTAGTACATTTATACTGATTTTTAAAATCTGTACTGATTTTTTATCCATTTAATATAAAGTTCTGAGAACTTGACAGTTTTTTTTTTTTAAGGGAAAGCATTATGAAATAACGGAAATCACTCTTAAGCCTAGATGAAATTCTACCTTAAAAACCGTATAATCTGATGAAAGCTGTAATTTTTTTTTCTAATTTAAATCTGAAGAGATTAATTTGATGAGGATAGCTTATCATCTGAGAGCTTTAATATTTTAAAATCTTGGGTGTTTTTCTTATGAAAAACTTTTTAGAATATAAGTATTCTTTGGAAAGAGATCCCTATTAAAAATCAACTTATATGTATCCATACATGCACACACATACCTCATACATGTTCCCATTCATCCATACATGATTTATATGCGCTCATAAACCATTCTTATATGTTCGTATGATGAATCTTATATGTTCATACATCATACATGCTCATACATTAACGAAAATTGAGGTAATATATATATATACAGGGTGATTCAGTCACGACCCGCCAAATTTCACCAGCGTGTTCGTTGTCTCATTTTATGAAGAATATGTCCATTACGACCATCCCCGGAAATGCAAGTTTTGCGAAATGGCAGGAGTTTGAAAATTTCGGATTGGTGTCGGAGGGTAGTAGGGTAAAATTGCTACAAATGAATATGTGTGAATATGTACAAATGAATATGTGCTTTTATTTCACATCAAAAAAAAAACAAAACTTTTTGCATTTCAGTCAAATGGTCATAACTTTGTAAAGGTAAGACCTCTGTGCTTCGAAAAGGACATTTCGGAAAGGTAAGAGGCAGAACTATCTTCGAATAGAAAAAAAAATAGGAGTTACCTGCCATCTGACTGAGCAAATTGAGGTTATGTGCACGTTCCTATGCCTTTTTTAAATTTTCTTTTTTTTAAAGCTCGTTATCTCGGTGACTTCACTTTATTTTTAATTTTTCTTTAATGATTATGAAAGCGCTTCTAAAGATCTTTCAAAAAAGCCAAAAAACAAAAAAATCTGACCACTGGTTCAGAAGTTAGCAATTTTACCCTACTACCCTCCGACCACCAATCCGAAAATTTTCAAACCCCTGCCATTTCGCACACTTGCATTTCCGGGGATGGTCGTAATGGACTATCTTCATAAAATGAGACAACGAACACGCTGGTGAAATTGGCGGGTCCGTGACTGAATCACCCTGTATATATAAGGTGGCGCAAAAATAACCTTCCGATGCTTTTTTTTTATTATGTATAGCATTTTCTGATAGAGGATACTTTTGCGCCACCTTATATATATATCATCACATATGAACTCTTATGAACATATACGAGGGATCAATAAGTCCGTGACTTTTTGAATGAAACACAGTTTTTTTGAAAAAAAAATTATTTTTCAACATAATCTCCCTTTAGCTCAATACACTTCGGCCAACGTTTCTCCAATAGTGTATCCCTCCAAAAAATAGATTTCTTCGAGGTCCATAAAATAGGCATTTCTTGGCCATATGGGGTCATTATTTTTTTCGCAAAAAATAATGTTTAATGAGCACTCGAAATTAATTTTTTCCATTTTTAAAAAAATCTACGAGGTTGTATGTTTTGAACAGCTGTTAAAGTAAGTGACGGAAGTTGCTCAAAATTTGACAGTAGTCTATTAACAGGTGGTACTTGATGGTCGCAGTGTTGCATTTCATATAACTAAGAGGGAAGTTCGAAAAATCACGGACTTATTGAACCGCCCTCGTATGAAGCCTGTATAGTATTATATGGATATGTTTGACCTCGAATCACTTCATATATGATTATGAATAAGTTCAAACATGTTAATGAATGGATGCATATATGTTGATTTTTAACCGGGACGGTTGCTTAAATTAGCTTTCAATTATATAAACTAGCTGATTCGAAATTTATTATATAAATTTTGATATATTTTATAATCTCTGGATTTTTTTTGGTAGGAAAAATTCTCCTCACTCTCGCTGTGGTTTTTAGAATTCTACACAAAATTTAAAATTCATAAAAATTTTGTACTGATTTCATATTAGAAAAAAATGGTCACCCCATGTGTAAGATATTATTTTTGGTCAGCTTACTTATCTAAAGGTAAGCTTAATTCAATGGTTTTCATGCTATCAATTCAATTTCAATAAATATCTTTTAAAAATTTGTTCATTTTTATGGATATTTAATGTTTTTTTTTGAATTTTTTTTTTATATTACAAAAAAAAACCGAAAAATAACCGAAACCGTGGTTTTTATAATTTTAAAAAACCGAAATTGCAGTTTCAAAATTGTGCGGTGCAAACTCTAAATGGGACCATGGAATATTTGTTTAGATACTATAATACACTAAAAAAAAAGTGTGTGAAGTTAGCAAAAAAGTTAGTGGAGTCAGCAAAATTTTGCAGAAAAATTGCTGACATTAATTACCAGCGAGCTTAATTACTTAAGCAACAAATAAGTAAATTCAGCAAATAGTTTTGCTGATACTTAGTGGAATGCAAATAAACATCGACTTGTTGAAATCAACTAAAATTTTTGCTGGATCTTATGATAACAACAAAAATACTTGGTTTAACATTTTTACTTTAGTTCATTTATTTTGCTGAAATTTGAATAAATTATTTTTATTCTTTTAAATATAAATAAAAATGACTTTATTAAATAATTGAGCTCTAGGTCACGTTTGTATTTATAAAATATTCTTTATTATTTTATATATCTCCAATATTTCGTCATTCTTTGAATGACATCTTCAGGGAGTATGAACAACAACAAACAATATTAAAACCAAAACTTTTTTGCCGCTGCCCTCCACTCTGGTCAACACAACATTTACAACTTACAGTTGTAATCTTACAGTTGTAAACTTACAGTTGTAAACTTACAGTTGTAAATGTTGTGTTGAACAGAGTGGATGGCAGCGGCAAAAAAGTTTTATTTTTAATATTGTTTGTTGTTGTTCATACTCCCTGAAGATGTCATTCAAATAATGACGAAATATTGGAGATATATAAAATAATAAAGGATATTTTATAAATACAAACGTGACCTAGAGCTTAATTATTTAATAAAGTCATTCATTTTAAAGGGTCGAAAAACTTTTCATAATTTATATAGATAAAATGTTAAGATGATGCAATTGAATACAAAATCTGCAAAATGCTTTATTAATTAAATAATAAAATATAATAATTTCCAATTACTTACTTACATGCATGTATCGTATATGTATGTAAGACGTAATTCTAAATTTTTCAAATGAAGATAATTCTAAAATACAAGAAAGAATCACACAAAATATGGCTTAATTTTACATAAACCTTTTGCATTTACAAAGCAAACGGAAATATGCAAATAGTGCATACCTGGATACAAGCATTTATTGTTTTGTACAGCCGCACCAAAGCGTATTTTCTTTCTGTCTGTTGTCTTCACAAAAATTCTTAAAGTATTGGTTATTTTAACATAATCATTCATTAATTATTTTTGTTAAATTAGTTTAATTTAATTTATTTATTGTTTTAATTATATTTTTTAATATTCACAATTTTATTTTCACACATTTTTGTTGTCGTGCCTTTGTTAGATGTGTAGTATACAAAAGAAAAATTAATGAAATCAACAGTGGTTTAATTTTTTTCTAAGTCTTGTATTTATTTATATCTTTTCTTTTCTCTCTACTTTGTCTTGACAAGTTGCGACATCTACATCTCTCTGTACTATAAATGTGTTTATTGGCACAAATTTGGTAGCAATAAAAGTTAGTTAAACATTAGTTAAAAATAAGTTTGTTGCTGAAAGCGTTTAGCTTAATTTTTTGTTGAAAACACAATTTCAGCAAAAGAATTGCTGAAAGTTAGTTAAATATTTTTAATAGGCGTTTAGCAAAATTTTCAACAAACTTTTTTTTTTTTTGAGTGTACCTATTTATATTGAAAAGAATATTGCATGAGTAACGAAGACAACAGCAGTTGTTTACAGCAGCAGCAAACAATATCCAATATTGAAATTTAAATAGTAATAAATATTTGGGTGGTAATTATTTTCCAATTTAAATTTAAGGCATGGTTTCACAAATATTGCGATACAATGTGATATAATAGTAAAACATGACCTAAAAAAATTTCATTAAAAAGGGTTAAAAATTTGGTAATTTTGTTTTGATACTTCTTTAAAATTTTGAAATTTTTTTTTTACACAATCCTTAAAAAATCGATATACAGTGCACTCGCGTTAATGTGAACACTGCATTACGTGAACACCGCTTAATGTGAACACATTTTATTTTACATTGACTACTCTAAAAGGCGAACAAAGTACGAAAGCCCTATAATGTGAACAGAAAAAAAATCAATGTGTTAGTTGGAAATGCGTAAATACGTTAAGAATTAAATTTTTTCTAAGTTTGGGGATTCCCCTATTTTAACTGTTTCACTGCACTAAGGACAGAAGATACATCAGGGATGTTAAATGGGGTTTTCAGTTTTGTACCAACCTCCAAAAAAAATTGTACTTTTTGGACCTTCATGGTACCATTTTGTTTTTAATTTATTAAAACAACAAACAAGTACATAAAAATTCACTTGTACAACAAAAAAAAAAAACAAAACTTAACAATAACAGAAGGTACAAAAAAGTCTTATGACTATATGAGGTCAAAATCATGGAATAATTTGTTTAGTTAATAAACTATTTGGAATTTCTACATCATAGCAGCACGAATTTGTCGATCTTAACCAATCCTTTGTCTGTATGAGACTTGATAATGCACATGTAGTCTGTTTCTTTCCTTAGTTTTTATTATATTTTGAAAAGAAAAAAACTCTCTCGCCACATTTGCAGATGAGTGTGGAATGGATAAAATTCCAGCAACGACTCTAGAAATGTCTGGAAACATATTGAAATTCAGTTAATTTTCAAAATAAGCTACTACCGACCATTAACTACAAATGTTTTAATTTTTTAACGACTTCAGTTGCTCAACATCAGCGAAAGCTCTAAATAGATTATTTATTGAATCGAAATTTGCAATTTCATTCGGGAACATTTTTACTAGAATATGTACAATACTACTTGTTTAACTTATGGAACGCCATTAATAATTCGTTATTAAAATTGACTTTGGTTGTTAAAACTTCGCATAATTTTATATAAGATTGTGTGGCATTTTCTTTCATTTCTTTAACAATAATTTAATTTAATTTTCACTTCTTCAGAATTTTAATAAATTCAAAATGAAAGTGAAGTTGGCTGCAACAAGTGTCAATATATGTAAGAGCTCTAAAACACCACAATACCAGTCTGCCAGATAGATTTTGTTAAAAATCGTCAAATTTGCGATATTGAAAAAAAAATCGAAAATTTTATTCTACAAAATCCTCAAAATGATGATAAATCGTCAAATCGGATATGGTCGCATATATTTTAAGCGCTCATTACATAAAACGAATAAATGCAATGAAAATGGACACAATAACAATTTGTTTGCTATAATAAAAAGGGGAAAAATTAAAAATTTTTAAATTGTACCAAATGAGTCGCGGTAGTACCACGGTACTTTAGAAGTCAAAATGTACCAAAAAAAGTACAATTGTACCAACTTTAACATCCGTAAGATACATAGAAACTATTTAGTTGCTATTTTATTTATTTTTATTTTATTTATATATACATATGTAGTACTTTTAGATAAATCGTCATACAAATATATGTAAATAATTTTCTTAATAAATCATTTACTTCTTTTATTCTAATAAAATGTAAATTATTATTTTAATACGTATAATTAGTCTAAACTTATGGCATTATTGATACATTTGCCTAAAAATTTTTGTCATTCGGAAAGGTGAACAGCTCACAAACGCGAACACTCCCGGTTTTAATTAGTTGACGTTATCGCGAGTGGCACTGTATATATATTATACTTAAATCTAAATTTAAAGTAATTTTAAAGCTATAGCCAATGAGATGCGGTTTTGATTGTCATATTTAAAGAAATGGTTATGTAATAAGTTTTCTGTTCGGCCAAATCGGTAAAAGTTCGGAGGGCGAACAATAATGTTGTCGTTTTTTTTATCTTAACGAATAATTACACTATTTGTTGCGTTTTTTGCAACGAAATCAGAAAAATGCGTAGAGGAAAACGTATATATCTCCGTCTAAACTTTTTAAAAATAGATAGAGGAAATACTTATGCAGGTGTTGCGCTAGGGGGGAGGTTGTTACTTGAGGAGAATGTTTTTTCTTTGTGGATTCTGGTTTTTATTGTTGAGGGGGATGACTCTTTTTTTTAATATAATTTTGCAGGCACCCTAATATACATTTTTGTGTCTGCTGTTTTATATTATTTAACATTTAGTTTGTTTAGAAAAATGTGTTGTTTGTTATTGTTATTTAATTTTTTTGTTTGTTCAGTACTACAAATGTACTTTTTTGCTACATATAACTGATCACCATTGCCATTATACTTTTTTTTGTTGTTATAAATGGCTTTAACTCTTTACCAACCAAGCCGGATCAAGTAACCTTTTTCATATTTGTAGGCGAAAAGTTTAAATGATTTTAGTATTTGACATTTAGTAAAATGAAATCAGTGTTAGAAGAATGACATCCATTTTGCAATAAATTCTTCGAACTAATAAATTTTAGCACTTTTGGGTCAAAAAGTTATTGTTTGAGAGTTTTTGTATAAAAAAGTTCTCAGAATCGGAAAGTTATAAAAAATCTGAAAGTTATTCGGTGTTCCCATAGCAATTAACCCCACCGAAGTAAAATAATGAATCAGGGCTATGAACCAAAAAGCTTCAATAAGTTCGCTAAACTCTCTCATCAGGTGGCGAGCACACAACTGTTCTAAGACTTATCATCTCGCGCATTACAGTGTTGCCATGTCTGAAGCTCTTCAATCTTCCCCATCTTTGATCTCTATGCTATCCCTTTCCAAAGAAAGCAACACACTAAATAAGGAAAGTATTCCTGAGTGTTGCCTCTCTTTTTAAATAAAATAAATAAAACAACACAGAATTACAACCCAATTTGGTGTATGCAACACTGCCCGTATAACAAAATATTTTTGAAAAAAAAAATATAGTAAAACTTAACTTTTTATCCAAATTATTTACTTCTTAATTAAACATTTTTATTTTGAAAGTATAATGGAGGGTTAATATTTGGCGTCAGACTGAAAATATTGTTTTGTTTTCGACAAAAATCGGGATTTCTCGAGTACTTTAGCACTGTGTTCAAATAAATCAAATTTCGTAAATTTAGAGATATGTTTTCATACAAAACTTGGCCCATTTTTTTAAAACCACTAAAATATACTATTCTAATAAATTTTTGCTCATCTACTGTCATCCTCTTGTGTCATCCTCTTGTGCAGACAAGCAGTGACAAAATATGCATCCCGACGGTTCAAGATATTTTAAAAATTTTAATTTTTATATATTTTTACGGACACATCGACCCTATACAAATAAAGATGAACTGCCACCACACCTATCCTTTATATGGAATGGAACTGTCACTTTTAGATGGCGTTGTCATAGGAGAAGGACTTTGAGAAATGTCAGTGTCGCAGAACTAACCTAGTCACCAAACTATATCTTTTGGGATAATTCTGTGACATGCCCTGAGCTAATTCAGTGTCATATTCCTAGGAATTGTGACAGAACTTTGTTTTTTATGAACTTTCAGTGACCTATGCAAGCACATATGACAACTCCAAGTAAAAGTGGAAGGTCCGTTCTGTATAAAGGGATAGGTATGCTAGGTATAGGCAGTTCGTCTACATTTAAATAAGGTATGTTCAATTATGTAAGAAATACATTTTTTTTTTGAGTTAATGGATTTTTAATTTTTTTTTGAAAAATATGGTGGTTTTAAAATTTAGCATAATTTCCACGTTGTGAGTTTTAAAATTCATGCTTCGATCAGTCAGATTTTAAAAAATTATTGGGGAGTTAGGAGGAAATTGTAACACACTTTTTCTAGCTCTTAAGAACACACAAACGATATTTTAAGTGTTTCGGATAAAAACATCTTACATAGTGATTAGTGGACTACTTATTTACCAGCTAAATTGTTAACTCGCTCATTTTTCAAAAAAAAAAAAAAACAAAGAATTTAAGGGTGAAGTAAGAATTTTGGGAGGGAATGGCAATATAAAATAGCAGAACTAAAAATACCTAATTTATTGGATAAGTCTGTTTTTGGACATTTTTTTTTATTTTTGGGAATTGTGGGATTGCTTTAAGTCCAAAAAATCATTGGATTATGTCTATTAATAAATATTTGGTTGAAAAGTAAAGTTTACATTTTAACAAAAACTGAAAGTTTTACCTTCCTATTAGGTGTCACCTCCAAGTTTTTTGTTTACCATGAGAACTAATTGGACTCTTTTTAAAATTTCTTAATCTAGAGGTAATTTCTTTCAAAACACTTGTATGATATGTTTACAACTCCTTACAGAAAATCTTCAAAAGTTAATTCTTGTGCAAATATTTCTTCAGTCAGATTAAAAATAATACACACTCATAATAAGAAATATTGCTGTAGGTATAACTTTTGAAGATTTTCTTTAAGGAGTTATACCACATCATACAAGTGTTGGTGTCGTTGGAAAGGAAGATTACGACATTTTTAAAAAGAGTCCCATTTTTACTCTTCGTATAACAAAAATTTGGGTTATCCTAATAGGAAAGTACAAATTTCAGTTAAAATGCAAATTTTCACTACTAAAAAA
>CM037851.1:300598710-300777796 GCA_021234595.1 Delia radicum | reverse complement strand
AATTTAAAAATGACTTCTGGCATATGACCGCTACAACTGGCTCGGCGTAGTTTAATATTTAGGTCCAATTTTCAATGACTTTTTCCAACCTTTGTGGAAGTATATTTCAAATAAACACGGCGATTGTTGTCCTCCAAGTGGTCAATCGTATCGGGTTTATTGGCGTAGACAAGCGACTTCACATATCCCCACAGCGGCGTTACATCGCACGATCTTGGAGGCCAACTCATGGACCAATTCATAGTGAGTTTACCAAACCTTTCCTTTATTAAATCAATTGTTGCACGAGCTGTGTAACATATTGCGCCATCTTGTTGAAACCACAGCTCCTGCACCTTATGGTTGGTCAATTGATGAACGAAAAAGTCAGTAATCAGCATCGTTTTTAAAAAGTACCAAAGTAAAAGGACCAATGCTTCCACCAGCCCATAAAGCACACCAAACAGTCAGTTTTTTTGGATGTAACGGTGTTATAACATACACTTGAGGATAATCATCACTCCAAATACAGCAGTTTTGTTTATTGACGTATCCATTTAACTAAAAGTGAGCTTCCTCGCTAAGCAAAATTCGCAAAATTCCTTCGCGATACGTATTTCGAACAGAATCATGATTTTTAAAATAAATTTGCACAATTTGAAAGCGTTGTTCAGGCGTCAGTCTATTCATGTTGAAATGCCAAACCAAACTAAACATAAATCACTTGACAGCTGACAAAATGGCCGCCAGTTAAAAAGTTTTGCCAACTTAAACTTCTATACCTGAATAAAAAACACCCTGTAAAAGTCAATTTGATATTGGTGAAGAGCAATGAAAATATACACAGAGATAATGCCATACACACTGAGAGAACTCTACCCACTGAGTTATCGTGACATATAATAATAAGTTCTAAAAAACGTTGGTAATGGGTACGATAAAGTTATCATTATCTTGTAATGTGTACTAAATACATGGGTTATTATTTTCCAACAAAAAGAGATTAGTCACCGATATTGGGTTACATAATGCATTACTTTGTAATGAATACTACTTACCTTCAGCATTATTTCGAAACACAAAGCAATAAGTTGCCGATACTTGAACACTCATTGATTACATTGCAATGATACCTCATTACGTTTTTACATTATCAATTACAAAGTGCATGAACTATAGACGTAAAGTAATTATTAAAATATATTTTTAAAAATCTATTTATAGACACATTACTTTGTGATTTTTGTAAGCATGAGGGTAAAGTGTATATTTATTTTATCATTTACATTTTAAGCTATCAAATATTATATGTATCGATAACTTAGTTGCTAGAGTTCTCGACTAAATAATTGCTAACAGCCAGAGACCCCGGGTTCGAATCCAAGTGTGACCATGTTATTTATTTAATTAAAAGAAGTATTTGTAATAATTTGTATTATCAAATTTTTTTTATGAAAATCTATTTATAGACACATTACTTGTTCGCATCATGTAACCATATAAGTAACCAGTTACTTTAACCCCACCAATGTGCACCCATTACTTTTAGGCTCATCGCCTGTTAAATTCATCAGCAATGTGTATTGTAATGCATGGAACGCAATGGCGATACATTTCTTTGCCCATTATTTGGTAAAGTGTGGTTTTGCTGGGATTTTATTAAATTTAAATAATTTATTTTGTCTTTAATCTAATTAATGCACAATTTCGTTGACAAGCCGGAATCAACAAAATATTTGAGTTTTCTGATATCCACAAGTTATATGTACTATATAATTGTTGAGGTCTTTTTGTTTTATGTATGAAAACGTATACAAAAATGTCTTGCAATAGTTGAACTTTTTAGTATAACTTTCTTTCTCTGTACTACATCGTGACATGCCGCGACATCTACGTCATTCTGCGTACATCTATTAATCTGGTTGTTCTACACACAATTTATGTGCTTATCAGCATAATTTTGATAGCAAAATACATTAGTAAAACATTAGTAAAATATTAGTAAAACATTAGTTAAAAACAGTTAAGTGCTGAATAAGTATGACGAAAATTTTAGCTGAAAACACAATTTCAACAAAAAAAAAACTTGCTGAAAATAGTATACTTGGTATACAATACGTTTAACTAATATTCAATTAGGACACAATGCGGTGATCCCAAATTTGTTGCATGGCGTTATATTGGCAAATGTGCCACATTTTGGTATTTAAAAAAAAAAAATCCTTAATTCTCATACGTGTGTAAAGATTTTTTTTTATAAGTATATCCTTAGGCTTTCGAATAAGTTTATTATAAAATGGTATATGACGTTTCCTTTGATGATCATCCTTACTTACAAATTTTACTAAACCAAAAACATAAAAAACTAAACTTTTCTGTTTCCGATGTTTCATTTGCCCCATATTTAATTTAAAAAGAGGATATAGTTATTTATATCCATATTCTTCTTACTGACCACAAGATTTTAACATAAGTGTTTTATGTGAATTTAGTTGAGTTTCCGTTTGTAACCTGTATGCTGCGAATAAAATGGAAAGAAATTCTGTTAAGTAAATTAAATATTGAAGCTATAAAACCGCAACAATGTTGATAGAATGCCTTGCAAAGCAACTAAGGTAGTGTTGTAAAAATGTTTAAAATTTGTTGAAAAAAAAAAAACTTTTTTTTATTTATACCATTCTCAACTCAGCTGAACTTTTAAATGAGGAACAAACATAATAGCCACAAAAACAAAGTTATTTATAATTTATTTTGCATAAAATGCTGGTTGGCTCTGTGGATTAAATGAATTGGGGGGTAGTAGTATGTAGATAAAATGTTTCGATGCTTTACCTTAAATGTGGCTGCCCTCATATTGTTTGAATTACTAATACACAGAATAGTTACTCCGAAATAAAAAGTACCAACTGTATTGTAATCTAACAAACACCATACAAACCAACCTACACTTTTGTATGCCAAGATACTTTTATTTTGATAACAATAACAGCATCATAATAGTAGTTTGTTTTAAAAACTTTTACCATCAACTTTTAAACATTAGACTCACGTTTATTTGAATGAAATTATTTTAAAGTATATAATTTCAATAGAACATGACTGAAGGTAATATGCCAAATATTTGAAAAAAAATGGCGTATGAGTATATGAAACTATTCATATTAATCATACGTACCCAAGGATTTTTGTTTAATTTTAATAGCCCCTATATGTGGTCACAACAAAGAAAACAGATTCGTGCTAATAACCAAATTAGTTGTCAATCGAATGGTTGTGATTACCGAATTTTTCGGTTGTGACAACAGAAAACCTGTTAAAGTCACAGTTATTTAGCTGTGACAAGAAAATTTTGGTACCGTCACCAGGAATTGGTATTGTTACGTTTGCAGTGTAAGAAAAAAACGCAGGTTCGATTCTTACGGCCAGCATATTGTTTGAAGATGTACCATATAAACATAATGTGGCAATAGATAAAGTCTGCTTTAAATTAGCGAACAGAAAATTTTTTAATTAATAAATAAACATTGCACGGTTTTTTGTTTAACAAAAACAAATGATCTTGAACTTGAATAATCTTGCTCACATCATAATTTATGATAAAAGATCGAAAAATAAACTTTTGGTTTTAATTTTTTAAAATTTAAAAGTAAAACATTTCTCAAATAATAATAATACAATTTACTAATGACGCCTGTCCTGTGCAGAAACTAGTCTAGTCTGATGTGAAAATTAATAGTGTTTATAATTTTTAGAGAAAAAGGTTTCTTCTTCTTCCTAACCTCAACCTTTCTAAATTATAATTTTTTAATTCACAATATTTCTGTATACACATTATTTGCGTCCTTTTGTTTTATGTATGAAAAACAGATACAAAAATCTTCCATGGCTGATTTTTTTATATGTCTTACAAGAGTTGTACTTTTTAGTATAATTTTCATCGTATGTACTACATATTGACAGGCCGGGCAGAAAAATTTTTTTAGCGTCAACAGAAATTCGGTAGACGCCAATAAAAAGCTCAGCTGCAACCATAAATTCTGTTATCAGCACGAACCTGTTTTCTAGGTGTACCTTAGTCAGAAAAAAAATGTTTTGTTTTTGCTTAAGTTTAATTTAAATGCTTATAGGGCAAAAGTATTTTAGAGACTTTTTTCAGATTTTTTGGAAGAGGTTTAGATGTTGCGCAATTCGATTTTTCCCCCAAAATCGGGTTCTGTGGTTGTTTTTTAAGTTCACTTATAACTTGATCAATAAACAAAACTTTTTTAGCTTTTGAGTCAACATTTTTAAATAAAAATTTCCAAACTTCATTTTTACGTGCATAAAGCATAATTTTCGGCTATGATATTGTATACATTTTTTGTATTTTTTTTAAATTTTGTCATTTTAAAATTTAAAATTTTGAAAATAACGCTTTATACATATCTTTTAAAAACGGAAATTAAAAAAACTCATGATGCATTTTAAAAGATTGCAAAATTGTAAATAAACTTATTAAAGAAATTTTTGAAACTGCTCTTATTGTTCCAGAGTTATACCGATTTAAAAATTGTTACCCATTGTATAAAACGAATAATATTATAAGCTTTTTACTATCGGATTTGCTTTAAACATGGAATTATGAGATTTTTCGCGTTTCGAGGACAAATCGTTTTTGATATAAGATTTTATATATCTCATAATTATTGAATCTTCGAGATTCGCGGACTCGGCAGTTTTTATCTTTGATATATTGAGCGCAAAAATAAATACTAAATCAAAAAAAAATCTCACAATTCAAAGTGAGACTCACTCACGAACAATCACTCACGAGAATTGTTTTCTCCTGACACTCGCTCACGATCATGTGAGTAAATTCCGGTTTTACTCATGCGTGATTCACGTGAATCACAAAAATTTACCAAATAAAATCTTACCACAAACATTTTTTTTTTAATAAAGGTAAAATGTGTATGTTTACCCCAAAATTGCTCTGAATATGCAGTTTTGCCACTTCTTTACTATTTGTCGGTGAAAAATTAAACAAAATATTTATTAAAAGCAAAAAAAATGTTTTGGTGAAATTATATTCACGCACACTCACTCAAGCTAAAGTTTTGACTAACTCGCTCACGAAAAATTTTTCCCTACTCACCCTCACTCTTTCACGTGGCTAAAAGTGGGTTTCGCTCACACTCACGATTGATAACGCAAAATTCTGCTCACTTGCCCATCTTTAATTCAAAGTTTGAAGCAAATCTGATGCAATTTTTATTTAAAAATATGAAAACTAATTCATTAAAGTGACTCTCTTTCACGTTTTTATTCCATATATTATCATATTCTACCATATATGATCAAATGTAAGTGTATATGGTACAATTAATCAAAAATAATTCTTAATTCTTAAAAATTAAATATTTGCTTAGTTCCACTGTCGGCAATATACTTTCTTCCACTGATCCTGTTTTGTGATTAACAAAATAGTTGCTTTGAACAATCTGAAATTGCTGAAGTACTGAAGAGGGAGATTTATTCTTCGTAAACAAAATATCATATTGATCAATAATTATTAATAATTATTTTGTATAATAAGGAAGTGTAAAGTTTGCTATTTATTTCTGCTCTTAAAATAATTTGTAGGTCTTCAACTTGAAAATTTTGCTATCAAAGCATTTGATTTTCTTCCTCGGTAAATTTTGTTTTTTTTTTTTTTGTTGCACCTATCGTCTTAAATTTATTCTATGTTCTAACTTCAGGTTCATGAAAAGCATAAATTTTTAGATTTAAGATTATTTTTTAAAATTAATATTTATATGTTTTATAAATAGATTGCAAGTAGGTAGAACTTAATTCAGTTAAAATAAAAAGCACTGATCGCTAAAACATTTTAAATTTTTTTTTAATTAAAAAATGTATTAGATAAATTGTATCAAATTATATATAATTTTATCATATTTGATAGACCCATTTTTCGGATCAAACTATATGAGATTAGAACCCATGAGATACCATGAGAACAGCTTGTTTATGCCATTTTTCGGATCAGATGAGATGTGATGTTTAGTTATACGTGATATTATATATAATCATATATGATTATATCGGATCTTTTTTCATCGGGTGTTTAGATATAACCACTGTATGTCGTTTTCTTGCAAAAAATGGATTATCAAAAATTTTGAGTGAATGTGATGTGTAGAGCATTGTCGAAACTTATGGTTTATGCACTTAAAAAAGAAGTTTGGACAATTTTCTTAAAAACAGGTTGACTCAGAAGCTAAGAAATTTTAGTTATTGGCCAAGTTATAAGTTCAATTCAAAAAACGTCTACAAAACCCAATTTTGGGGCAAAAAACGATTTGAACAACCTGAAAACCTCTTTCAAAAAATTTTAAAAAAATCGAAAAATACTTTACCCCATTAGCAGCCATGAAAATCTAAAAACCAAAAATTTTTCGGACTCAATGGTGTGCCCTTAACTGTCGCAAATTGTTCACAATTTTATATAAATCACAGATATATTTTTTGTGTGAAATTGGCAAACTTTTAGTTTAACCTCCTTGTTTATGCAATAATTAAAATTAAGTGTCACCTTCTTATTTTGGCTGTAATATGTTTGATTTGTTTTTGGTGTAAATTAATTTAGATATTCACAATTAACAATAACCACTATAAAGAAATGATTTTAAGAGGGCAAGATTTTAATTTTCAGATAAAAGTTGGTGCGTTTATATTCTTTATAAACTTTAGCCACAACTTTTAGAGTCGTTCTAAAGTAACTTCAAATAGTTACACTCAAAGAAAATGATGTTTTAAATTTAGCTATAGAAATTGTTTTTTATAATCAGCTTGTAACACTTTAACATATTGAGCACAAAGGGAAGGGAAGGGAACTAGCCATATCCAAAGCTTTAAAAACACTGCGGCAAATAATGTCGTCCAAATCTTTCCCATCAAAAGTTTCTTAAAATAAAATAGATTTTCAATTTAATGTTTAATTGATTCAATTTTGTATTTTTAATATTTTTGAAAAAGGTCTAAAGTTGATTTTTTCCAAATATATATTTTGAATAAGAATTTTCTAGTTTTTTTTTTTTTTTAATTACAATTATAGCCAAGATGTTAAATTATTTTACGGGTTTAAAGCCACTGCACAGTGATATTTATTGGCCAAAAATCAAAAACACAAGATTTTTAATAAATTGTTGATATCAAATTAATTATAGCGCTCTGGCTAGCATGAAATAGACGTTTTCCTTTTTCGCAAAAAAAAATGTTACAAGGTATACTGCTGTAAAATTAATTAATTATATTAGTTTTTATGTTGAAAAACTAAATTTTCTTACTTTGGAATCAAAGTTGAATGTATCAATACTTTGAACATATATAAGCACATTTGTACATCATCCCCATTGGCAATGTCTTGAAGACATCCTTGACGACCCATAGTGTACGACCCACAGTAACTCGTTGAAGACACTTCTTCGACAGTCCAAGCAAATTGTTGACGACTTTTGAAACAAATGTCCGGAAAATCGTACACGACAATCTGAGCGACATTATCGCTCACATTGTCGTTCACAATCACATGGTCTACAATATACTTCGCTTTGTCGTCGATGAATATATGAGCGACTTTTTTGCTATATTATCGTTTACAATGTGAGCGATCCTGAATTATATCGTCGTCGATCATGTCGACGACATGCGCACCCAAATAAGAAAAAATTATAACTTTTTGCTATTGTTACAGTAAATCTCGTTTAAGACGAACTCGGATAAGACTAATTATCGGTTAATACAACGTTTTGGGAAAAAAAACTCATAACATATAAAACTCATCTGTTAATATAAACTCGCTTTAGGTGAACCCTAACTTTAACGAACTACTCCGACAGTCCCACATACAAAATTTTTAATACAATTTTTCGGATTGTTTACAATTTTGAACAGTATGCAAACAGCCTAAGAAAGCCAATAAGATATATTAAAACTGAGATTACTATTGACAATTTAGTATCAGTTTTGTAAATTTTAATTAAAATTATGTAAAAGGTGTTTTTTATAGAGGTATAGAACTTTGAAATAGAATAAAAGAAAGATGAATTTTTTAAATTGACATGAAATTTACTTTATTCGAAAGATAATTTTCCGGCATTATAATTTAAATATGACTTTTGGCATATGACCCGCCACGGCTGGCTCGGACGTAGTATAATCTGGAGGTCCATTTTCGATGACGTTTTCCAACATTTGTGGCCGTTTATTGGCAATAACGTGGCGAATGTTGTCCTCCAAGTGGTCAATCGTTTCGGGCGTAGCGGCGTAGACTAGCGACTTCACATATTCCTACAGAAAATAGTCCAGCGACGTTAAATCGCACGATCTTGGTGGCCAATGCACGCCAATTCCAATTCATCGCTTTACAAAATTCGCTTATGAAAATCGGGATCAACGTCAATCTTGTTTTGGGCCCATTTACCGAATCTACACCTAGGTGATCGTGTGGCTTCAATTGTTGCACGAGTTGGATTTTGTAAGCGCGCAAACCAAGATCTTTCCGCAAAATCTTCTATAAAGTGAATGGACACATATCCAATTCCCGTGCACGATACCGAATAGACTGATTGGGGTCCTCCTCTACGCTACGCTCTACAGCAGCAATGACTTCTTCTGTACGCACTGTACGACGTCTCTGTGGATGCATATATATTAGCATTTAAAGTAAACGTGGTGCGAAAACTTTCCATAGTTAAGCGAATTAATGGCTCTGATGGACTATTATGTTGACCGTAAAATGGACATAGTGCGCGATACGTGTTTCGAACAGAACCATGATTTTCAAAATAAATTTGCACAATTTGTTAGCGTTGTTCAGGCGTCAGTCTATTCATGTTGAAATGCCAAACCAAACTCAACATAAATCACTTGACAGCTGATAAAATTGCTGCCTGTTAAAAAAAAGTATTGCTCACTTAAAGTTCTACACCTGTATAAAAAACAGCCTTTATATAACTATATATATAAATTAGATAGACCCATTATTAAGATCAAATGCGATCCCATGGGATCTCATGAGATAAGTTTATGTATGCCATTTTTCGGATTACCTGATATATGATGTGGTATGGAATTTTTTTTTTTATTTTATTTATTAATAATCTTATAATTACAAATTATATACTATTACCCTAACCGAGCACTAGCTACTATGTCCTTCGGCGCGTTGTAGCGAAAACAGACCAGTGCCTCTGGTGGGAATCGAACCCACGACCCCCGCTCTGATAAGCCAGCACGCTACCAACTAGCCTACCGGGGCGCACTGATATGGAATTATATATGAATATATATACATATATCGAAAATGTTTTCATCGGCGATACACAAATTTTAAATATCTCTACGTTTCTTTACTTTACTTAGAAACGCTATGTCCGATTTTGATAATTTTTTGTAAAATAGTATACCAAAAATTTAGACGATTGTAAAACAATTATGTATATTTTTGAAACATGAAAATGAAAATTATTCAAGTTCGAGGCCATACTCTATATTTCTTCATTAGGATATTGTCCTAACAAATAATCTATAGAGTTTTTGTTTTCAAATTTATTATTTGACCCTTTCAGGAATGTGTTGATAGATCTATTTCGGGAATTTTCTAGGTTCCCATCATCAGAACACGTTTTGAAAGCGGTAACAATCCCATGCCAAACATCAAACATACATATGAACTAGTTTACTCACTACATGAGAACTAATATACATATGAGTCTGAAGTTAAAGATTATAACCATTGATCAAAAAATAAATTGAAAACTTGTTTGATGTGCAAGATCCACCTCTGGTGGATATTCAATACACGTTTTTTTTGTTTCTCTCTCTCCTTTTTATATTTTGTTTACTTTGTAAGCAAAATATAAAACAAAAAACTCTATAGATTATTTGTTAGGACAATATCCTAATGAAGAAATATAGAGTATGGCCTCGAACTTGAATAATTTTCATTTTCATTGCACAATTAAAGGTCGAAAAAAACAAAAATAACAAACTTGTATTTTTGAAACATTTAATATGTATACACTAGTTTGGACAACAACTGTATATGTCTCGTCAAAATTTGTTATTTATTTTTCAGATTTTTACATTCCAAATTTTAACTATTTACATATAGAAAAAAAGAAGTTATGAATTTATGACCGTATCCTACCACTGTGCACTCACTGACTTGTCTATATAAAGTAAAATGACAACAATTTAAAAGTAGTGACAGCCTGTGTGTCCCTAATGAGTTTATTACACTTTTAGTTAATAGGAATACATTTTTAATAGAAGCTAAATCAATTAAATAGTTACAAATTTCCTTAATAGGTCTCAATCCAGTTGAATTTTTAATTGTTTATACAAATTGTTTAATTAAAAAAATTATTTTTTCAGTGTAAAGAGTGTAAATTTCAAATAATTTTTTAGTGGTGGTAAGTAAATGAAGTTCGACTTAATCTTGTAAAATCTTAAGATTTCCTTTATATATTGTTATTTTTTCTTTTTTTTGTGTGTTAAAAGAGATTATTAAGAATTATTAGAAAACTTAATTTAGCCCAAACAATTTACACACTTACAGTTAACAAACCATCTTTTCAAATAATGCGGGTTTCAGAGATGAATAAAAAATATTACTTCAAAGTAGTTGACAAACAAATGAAAACATTAACAAATAAAATAAAGTTTTTCCTTACAAAATTGTGGTTAATTAAATTACACATTTTACAACGTTTGATGATGAGATTTTAAAATATGAAGATTAGAATATTTTTGAATACGATTTTTTTTAATCAACATTGGGAACTAAATTAGGCTGGACCTAATTTCTTAAAAATGTTTAAAAAAAAATAGTAAACAATTTTGCTACAACTACTAAGAATTTGTTCAAAATAACGTTTTTGCTAAATATTCCCAGTAAAATAGTAAAATCCAACTAACAGGTTGCAGAACAACTTATACTGTATAATAAACAGGTTCTAATTCCTGTTCTACAACTGGTTCTTTTTATATAAAGTTTGTCTTATTTGCAATAGGTTCTTTGCCTCCAAAAAAGAAGAGGTTGCTTTAGAACCAGTTACAGAACTGGTTCTGGGACAGTGAAACCTTACATTTCGACTCCCCGGAATCTGTTCTAGACCCGGTTCCATATAACCAGTGGTAAAAGAAGTTGTTCTAGAACAGGTTCCGAGGTAACATGTATGTTAGTAAGATAAGAATAGCAAAAATAAATTCGTAGAATCTCAGAATCTCATAATAAACCATGCATAAAAATACGAAATTAATGTCAAAACAAAAAAAACTTTCGTAAAATGCACAAAATTTCGTTTATTTTACGAAAGTTTTTGTTATTTTTATATTTTTCGTATTTTTACGCAAGGATTATTATCAGTGTAGTTAAAGTTGAACTAAATTTTAGTTAATCGAAAGTCACAATTTAATATGAACAGGTTCCGAGGTAATATGTTAATATGTTAGTAAGATAAGAATAGCAAAAATAAATTCGTAGAATCTACAAATATTTACACTTATAATAATCCATGCATAAAAATACGAAATTAATGTCAAAACAAAAAAATCTTTCGTAAAATGCACAAAATTTCGTTTATTTTACGAAAGTTTTGTTATTTTGATATTTTTTCGTATTTTTACGCAAGGATTTTTATCAGTGTAGTTAAAGTTGAGCTAAATTTTAGTTAGTCGAAAGTAACAATATAATTTGTTACAGTTATATTAGTTTTTTTGTTTTTATATACATCGAGATTATTTTTATGTTATTTTCAATTTATAACGAGCTTTCAACCTCCGTATATTTACAAAAATAAAGCAAATCAAACATATTAGCTAGGTTGATACTAGTATTTCGATCTGGCTAAAGATCTCATCAGAACCCGAAGTTTTAGAAAAGCTAGAGCCTATATAATAGGCAGAAACTTTAACAAAAACCTATTAATAATCAATTTTGCTCCATTCTTGTCTTATTAGTAATCAACCACGTGGTTAGGTCTTTTCCTAACAAGCATCATGACGTTACTAAACTTTGAAGACCAAAAATGTTCTATTTATATAAAAAATTTTTAGTGTGTACTCTGGCTCAAGTAATATTTTTTTACAGTTATATTAGTTTTTTGTTTTTATATACATCGAGATTATTTTTATGTTATTGTCAATTTATAACGAGCTTTCAACCTCCGTATATTTACAAAAATAAAGCAAATCAAACATATTAGCTAGGTTGATACTAGTATTTCGATCTGGCTAAAGATCTCATCAGAACCCGAAGTTTTAGAAAAGCTAGAGCCTATATAATAGGCAGAACTTTAACAAAAACCTATTAATAATCAATTTTGCTCCATTCTTGTCTTCTTAGTAATCAACCACGTGGTTAGGTCTTTTCCTAACAAGCATCATGACGTTACTAAACTTTGAAGACCAAAAATGTTAAAATTAGCAAAATATTTGCCAAATATTAGAACACTGAAAATAATCCATACGTAATATATACAAAACCTTTAGTACATTGTACGAAATATTTCGTTATTTCGTATCACGAAAATCTTTCGTAAAATATACGAAATTTTTGTTTGCATTTTACGAATTTCTTTTTGAGCTTTACGAAAGAATTTCGTTGATTCACACCACGAAAATCTTTCGTTAAAATATACGTAATTATGAAAATTGTGTTTTCATTTCACGAAATATTTTATATATTTTCGTAAAATAAACGAAATTTGAATTTCGATTTGAAATGCGTTTGCTTTAATATGAAACAATTTTGTAAAATTAAATAAGTTATGGTGTAAGCAAGATTATTCAAGTTCCAGATCATTTGTTTTTGTTAAACATATTATTTTTTTTTTTTATTAATTAATAATCATTAGACCTCGGATTTTGCATATTTGCATATTTTTGAAAGATTAAGATAGGTAAATTCTGATGACACCAAAGTTCGTTTCATTGAAAGTACAGTTGAAAACGATATGCATATTTATATTTTTTTTTGCATATTTGCATGAAATGCATATGCATAATATATGCCAAAATACGCAAAATATGCATAATATATGCAAACTATGCAAAAATATGCAAAGTATGCAAAAATTTTCTATGTTAAAGAAATCAAAAAATAATATAAAAGCGATTCGGAGGGTGGTATACATATTGAAATTTTATTTATTATGGTCAGCTATTAAAGTAGAGCAAATGATACATACGATATTTTATAGGTTTTAAACTTATTTAACATAATTGGTATTACAATATACAACCATAATTTTCTCTAAATTACTAATTGAGAGGCTCTGACGTTTCTCTCCAAAAACCATTTTGTAAGCGGAAAAGCTTCTTTCAACGTCACAGGAAGTAATTGGAGCAAATTTATATTTAATTATATTTTCATTTGTGACGGGTCCGAGTCCAGAGTAATCTTCAGCATTGAGATTCAAAATATTATTTATTTTCGAAATGATATTAAAATCTGGATTTCTTTTCAAAATGGCTTCAAATTTCTCATTTAAATCCATTCCAAAATCACCAGTTATGTTCTGAACAATATTTTCAGCTTCCTTGAATAAATTCATTGACTGCGCTAATGGTAGACCCTTCGCTTCCAAGGAAGTTATGATTTCGGCAACTCTCTCGAAATTCGATTTTATATATATAAAATCCCGATATAGTTGGGGATTTTTTATCAGCTCTTTTGCCAGCTTTATAGATTCAGCCTCTTCTGGGTTCAGTGTTTCAATAACCTAAAATGCAAATTTAGAATTTTTTTCTTTACCAATCTAAAGTGAATGCATATCGTCGTTGTCCAAAAATAATGGGTTATCGGATGTTCCATTATTTTGCAGGAGAGCCAAAAGTGAGTCCTACACCACAATATGTGACAGAAAAAGCTTTTTCAAATGTATTATTTGGAAAATTAAGCCAAAGGTAAAAAACCATAAAAAAACCATTTTGATTTTTTTTTAATTTCAAACATCATTCTAACAGATAACCCATTCGTTAATTATCCACCGCCTTAACCATTAAAAAATCGAAACACCGTTTTCAGAGGAATAGTTTTGGCATAAAATGGATTCTTATTATGGAATAAAAAAAGTTTAAATTTACCGATGACCCACTTTTTTGACAACGACGCTATATTTAAAATGTTGTTTGTTGATAAAAATTATCTTACCTCTGTTATTCCCTCCATGTTATCTGCATAAAATGATGCCGCCTTCAACCATGTACCCCATCTGGTTATGATCGGTTCTGGTGGTAACTCCTTATTTAGTATTTGCTTGTAGCGTTGTACTCTGAGCGGTGCTTTTATAAATATTTTTTTTACACAGGATATGAACGAGTTAGCAAAAGGAAACGATGTTCTTACTTTTTCGGCTATTAAATTTAAACCGTGTGCCAAACAAGTTATGTGTATGAGATTCGGATAAAAAACTTTTAAATTTTTACCAGCTTTTATCATATATGCCGCAGCATCCGTTAAAAGCAACAAAACTTTTGACTCATTCCCGTGTGGCCACAATATACGAATGCTGTCGTTCACAAATCGAGAAACAGTTGCGTTATTTACTTCTTCCAACTGTTTACACGACAATAAAAATGAGCATGAAGATTTATTTTCGCTCAATGTTCCTACAATCAAATTCGCTACATATCGCCCTTGTTTGTCTGTTGTTTCGTCCACTGATATCCAAACGCTTTCGTCTTTGATACTGTCTCGAATATTTTGGATTGATTGTTGGTAGCATTTATCCAAGTAGCCCTTTCTGAGAGTACTTTCATCTGGAATTAGTTGCCCTGTGTATTTTTTTAAAAAATTATTAAATGTAGCATTGCTAAGCACATTCCATGGTATATTTCCCGCAACCAACGCTGCACATAAGTCCATTTTAAATTCATTGTTGGAATTCTCGGAAAAGTTGATGGACATGTTGCTCGAAGTATGCGCAGTTTCGTCGTTGTTGTTATTGGATGCATTTGACCTTCTGTGAAGTGAAGTAGTCAAATGCTGCTGCAATTGAAATTTTTTTTCGCAAGGAACCTAAAATATGAAAAACGTTAGAACGTACTTTTAATTTAACAATCAGGCTTACTGCAAACAAATATGTCGATGAACAAATTTTGAAATTCGTAAAAAATTTAAAAATTGGTTTGCATAAGCCTGAATATTAAAATTTCACCTTTTGTCACAAGTTGTACAAATTATATTGTTTCCATCAATTTTAAAACACTTTTCGGGAAGGCTGTTAAACCATTTTCCTGTCAAATTTTCCTTATATTTGTTGATTTTTGGCATTTCACTACACTTCACTCAACTTGAATTTATTTATGTGATAATTTTGCGACTTTTTGTTTTGAGGGTAGACATGACAATAGTAATATTCTTAAGCAATTAGAAATATAATAGCTTGTTCAATAAAATAACGGCAAATATCAAACAGTTAACAATTTACACTAACAAATATGTTGCAGAGAGTCTGCAAATAAAGAACCTGCATCTGTGTTTGGTTACACTTTCTCTGTGCTTAGCAGTGTTGCCACCAGTAGAACCAAAAGTTAAACAGACGTAGGGTCAAAATTATCCAAAACCATATGAAATTACACAAACAAATTATAATTTTTTTTTAATTATAAATTTCTTTGTGCAATTATTATTGTTATGTTAAAACAATCGTTATTTTTAATTTAAAACACATACACACACATTTGAGACCCTTTAGCCCATAACTCTGCCTTGACAAAATTTTTCTCAAAGACAAGCTTGCGTAACTTTTTCTCTCTCATGTTAATATGGGGTAAATATGGGGTTAAAAAGACAAACAAAACATAAAGCTATTGAAAATTTAAGTAATTTACCAGAAACTGTAAATTTGTGGCAAATGTTTCATAAAAAACTCAATTTATTAATATATTGACTAATTTAATTGAACTAAACCAAGACAATTATTCTTCTGTATTGCTCGCAGTTTAATATTTAACTAGTGGAATTAAATTTGTCGTTGAAATTCGTTTGCATATGTTGCATATATTTTGCATATGTTGCATATATTTTGCATATGTTGCATATATTTTGCATATGTTGCATATATTTTGCATATTTTTTTGCATATGTTTTTGCATATTTTTTGCATATATTTTGCATATTTTCGATATGCATTAAAATTTGTTATTTTGGAACGATAAAACGTCTAAATAAAAAGTTTGGTACCAATCTGATGAAAAATATGAAAATATGCAAAATCCGAGGTCTAATAATCATATAATTACAAATTATATACTATTACCCTAACCGAGCACTAGCTACTATGGCGTTGTAGCGAAAACAGACTAGTGCCTCTGGTGGGAATCGACCCCCGTACTGATAAGCCAGCACGCTACCAACTAGCCTACCGGGGCGCACTCGTTAAACATCATAATTTATGATAAAAGATCGAAAAGTATAACATTTGAAAATTGAATAAAGTTTTTTATATTTAACAAAATATTTTTAGTTTTTCAAATCAAAGGTATAATAAAATGAAGTTTGTTATATATAACAAAATATTCTTAGTTTTTCAAATGAACGGTTATCACCCAATAATTAAAACCTTTCAAAAATTTGTATTATTAGATTTTTTTGTAAATTTACATAAAAAGAGTTTTAAAACTAAAGGGTCAAATCACAATACTGGAGCACTATACGTAACATATTGGTTTTTGTTACTTTCTCTGTTTCACTTAAATATTGTTTGTGTAATTCTACTACCAAAGTACTTGATTTACAAAATTTACAATCGTAAAAATAAAAAAGCACTGGCACAGTACTGACTGAAAACGCTTTCCCAACATTGGCAAAAAGTGCATTGCCAGTACTTATTTACAACCGTTAACTTAATTAAAACAGTGGCACATCCCTTGTTCACAACAAAACTAAATTGCAATTTATGATTTGAAGTTAAGAATATTAAGGTCTCCTATTATAGAAAGCACAAAGTATAGTTTTTGTACTAAAATTTAACTTAAGAAATTTATTTTTAAATTTCTTTCTTTAGTAAAATTGTAGTAAAAAATCGTGCTAACTTATCACAAAAATAATTTTATAAAAAAAAATATTCAGTTATTTTGTAATTAACTTATGTAGCTGACGCAAGCCTATTGTTATTTCTGTTCAAATTACCAAAATCATTTAATAATAAATAATACAACTCTTTACTGAAGTGAATTACTAAGTAGGACTTTATTGGTCGTTTTTGGTTTTGCTACTGGCAAAGCGCTTATTGCCAGTGCTTTGCCAACGTTTTAAAAAAGAAACGGCCAAGACCTGCCCGGTGTTATCATTTTGGGGTTGGCAAAGCACTTATTATATTATTAAAAAAGCACTTTATTGGTTGTTCTACCAATGCTTTGCCAACGTTTTAAAATTATGTTTTTGGTACTGCCAGTGCTTTACCAACGTTTTAAAAAAGGCACGGCCAAGCCCTGCCCGGTGTTATCATTTTGGGGTTGGCAAAGCACTTAAATCTTCAGATATCCAACGCTCTGCCAACGCTCATACCACCGTTGAAAGCACTGGGCCAATGCTTTGCCGTTCGTATTTTTCTGGCTGGGAAGTTACAAATAAAAGAGGAATTGTTCCTCAAATTATAAATTAATATAAATTTTTGCACGTTTGATATAATTTTTATTAAAAATAAAAATTATGTTTTTTCGACCTTTAATTGTGCAATGAAATTAAAATTATTCAAGTTCGAGGCCATACTCTATATTTCTTTATTAGGATATTGTCCTAACAAATAATCTAAAGAGTTTTTGTTTTCAAATTTATTATTTGACCCTTTCAGGAATGTGTTGATCAGAAAATAAATTGAAACTTGTTTTCTGTGTGTATTTTTTTTTTTTTTTTTTTTTTTAATTTAACCAATACTCAGGGGATGCCCCTACTCATGCAGTGCATGTATTGATCAGGAAAATAGGGTATGGGATGGAGGAAAGAGGAAAGAGGAAAGAGGAAAGAGGAAAGAGGAAAGAGGAAAGAGGAAAGAGGAAAGAGGAAAGAGGAAAGAGGAAAGAGGAAAGAGGAAAGAGGAATGGAAAGAGGAAAGAGGAAAGAGGAAAGAGGAAAGAGGAAAGAGGAAAGAGGAAAGAGGAAAGAGGAAAGAGGAAAGAGGAATGAGGAAAGAGGAAAGAGGAAAGAGGAAAGAGGAAAGAGGAAAGAGGAAAGAGGAAAGAGGAAAGAGGAAAGAGGAAAGAGGAAAGAGGAAAGAGGAAAGAGGAAAGGGAAAGAGAGAAAGAGGAAAGAGGAAAGAGGAAAGAGGAAAGAGGAAAGAGGAAGAGGAAAGAGGAAAGAGGAAAGAGGAAAGAGGAAAGAGGAAAGAGGAAAGAGGAAAGAGGAAAGAGGAAAGAGGAAAGAGGAAAGAGGAAAGAGGAAAGAGGAAAGAGGAAAGAGGAAAGAGGAAAGAGGAAGAGGAAAGAGGAAAGAGGAAGAGGAAAGAGGAAAGAGAAAGAGGAAAGAGGAAAGAGGAAAGAGGAAAGAGGAAAGAGGAAAGAGGAAGAGGAAAGAGGAAAGAGGAAAGAGGAAAGAGGAAAGAGGAAAGAGGAAAGAGGAAAGAGGAAAGAGGAAGAGGTAGTAGTGTTAATAGCTATTTGATTTAAATTTTTCTAAATTGTAAGTAACAGCAAAGACTTTTCTAAGGGAAGTTTGTTCCACATACGAATCGTTCGACTAAAAACGATTACAACTACAAACGGATGTGCTGTACTAGATAAGCGAGTATTACTAATAAAAAACTCGGGCTCGTGGAATAAGTTCACTTATCTCAGATGAGCACCTCCCATGGTAATATCGATAGAAAAGTGTTTCAATATTGATAAGGATAACCAATATTTTGAATGAGTGACTGTGGTTTAGTTAATTTTATATAATTTCTGTTACAATATAGTTAAACTATTCTGATGATGAATTTTAAGTACTTACAATTAAAATTATTTAATAATGATTAAATTTGGTTGATTACAATGGAATTGTATGCGGGTAACGAAGTTTTGGACTTTAAAAATGGTTTCTCGTAACTAAAACTTGATTTTTTGCTTCCTATTACCTAAAAGCTTTGAAATGATGACGATTGAAGAGCTGGTTAAAAGAAATTGTTACCTCTTTTTTTAAATTCTTTCATTTTAACTAAAGACTGTCTATGCAAATCGAACACCTTCATAAAGTATAAATAACATGCTATAAAATCCAATTATCCCTAAAGACCTATAAATAACTAAATAAATAAATACAATAAACAGAGAATATGTAATAGAAAGAAGAAACATAGAAAAATAATGCAAATCATGAACATTATTTATGGCACGAAAATGATATGAAAATTATACATATCGTTATATCGTACTCCAAGAAATTGTGTGGCAATTTGAAGTTGTTTTTTTTTACTAGAATCAACAACAACCATCATTGTCAACAACATCATCATTATTATCGACAGCAACATTTATTTAAGAGAAATTGAATCAATCTGTAATTGACAGCAAGCAGCAGCCGTAACAAACTGTTTGGACGCCTTTAGGCAACAGCAAGAAAGCCCAGTCCTTCTTCGTATATCGTGTGACAATTGAAATTCAAGCAATTTAAAATGTACCACTATCATCATCATTACCTTGTTATCATTAAGGGGAGGGTGGTTGGTAGATTGGTGGGTGGGTGTTTGTGTGGGGGGCATAACAATTAAGGTGTGAATGTAGTGGCACTACTTAAAGGTATAAATAATGTTGATGTTGTTATTGTTGTCGACTCTTGTTACAAGTCAAATCTAAACTCGGAAATTACAGCTTCATCCTAATTGGACTTCCGTTTCCGTATTATTATCACACTTTAATGTAGGTTTTTCTTTCGTTTCGTTTCTTTTATTCATTATTATGTTTATTTCCAGTTGTTTTGGGCATCGAGCATCTTTTCTTCGTTAAGATTTTCTTTTTTTTTTGCATTTCTTTATGTTTAGTGTTAATCCCACTCTAACCAACTAACCAACCAACCAACCGAAGGACCATCCAGCAACAATAATAACACTTCTCAACGACCAAAAAAAATCTGGCTTTGAAATACATCTTTTTTAAGAGACCTATGAATCCAAATCTGGTAAACAGTTTTTTTTTTTGAGTTTGAATTTTAACGTCTTTTTCACACAATTGTAATTAATACTATAATTAACATGCAATTTTATTTAATTTAATTGTGAAAGGCGTGGTAGAGAAGAATGAGTGTATTTTCTAAAAATCATAACTACATTGCAAATTTTCAATTTTTTTTTCTCTGAATCAGACTGCGCAGTTTCTGGTATTGAACATTCGTCAGTGACCCTGTTTTTTTGAATTTTTGAATAATGTAATATTTGTTATGTTTTTATTTGTTCGATTGCGTCTATATGATATTTTCTGTGCAATCACTGACCGTGGTATAGATAAACTGATTTCTAATGCCACATGCACTCGCACTACACGTTAGACAGAGCGCTTTAGCCCTCTGAGCTATCGTCAGTTTTTGTTTTTGTACTTGCATACATAATCTCAGAAGTACAACTCCAACAACACAACAGTTCTATTTTTAGAAACTTACCTCACTCTAATGTCCACTGTTTTTCCATATGTTGTAAGTGATGCCATATCTATGATATATTCTTTGTATATTCGGTAGATGGCGCTTACGTAGTTAGTTTTTTTTTTTGGCTTGCAGTTTTTAAAATGTCGCGGTTTTTATATTTACATCATTCATCCCATTTTTTGGTATATTTTGCTATATTTTTCAAAATGTTATCGCAAAATTGTGAAAATTTTTTTTTTTAATATAAATCTACACTGTGAGAATTATCCTCCCTTCAGTTATTAATGTCTTCATAGCTTTAATGAAAATTGTCACTGGAACTTGAAACTTTTCATAGAATCTATGAAATCGGTATCATAAAGTCAATGTTTATGAAATATTTGTAGAATTAATGAAAATCTCCAAAAAAAAAAAAAAAAAAACTAATGAATCATTCCGACAATGAAACGTTTACAGAATTTATGAAACAGTTTCGAAAAATTTTTTAATATTAAGAAGTTCCTTGAATTAATAAAAATCTTCATGGGTTTCTTGAAAAATGCATTGGAACTAACCGCTTCATATAATTTTTTAAGAAGTTTCATACACTCAGGGAACTTTTGCTTTAAAAATATGTAGTTGTTTGGATTGTAATGCAGTTTCTTTATTTTTAATGTAAATGTCAGTTATTTGTAGAACAAATTTGATTTTTTACTAACCTTGTAGTTCATTTAAAAAACAAACCACATCAAATGACTGTTTTATTTTTTTTTTTTTAAAGAGAAGCAACACTCAAGAAATTCTTCCTATTAATTAATGTGTTGCTTTCATTGGAAAGGGGATAGTGGAGAGATGAAAGGTGGTTGGTGAAAGATGAAGGGCTTCAAACATGGCAACACTGTAATTGCGCGAGTAGATAAGTCTTAGAACAGTTGTTGCTGGCCACCTGATGTAGAGTTGGCGAATTTATTGAAGCTTTTTGTTTCATAGCCCTGATTCACTATTTTACTTCGGTGGGGTTAAGTGCTATGGGAACACCGATTTTTTGAACAGCAAAAACAAATGTCGTCCTTTCTTCAAGTTGTTTTTGACTACAATTGCTGTCGTCTTTACCAACACAATAACCAGGGTATTCAATCGGTTAACCGATTAATTTTTGTCGGTTAACTGTTCGAATAATTTAAAATTGACGATTTTCAAATAACAAATAAACCGATTAATTTGTGTCGATTAACCGAAATTTATCTTTTTTTTTGTATTTTTATGTATTTTTTATATATGACTATTCTGCTTCTCTAATTGAATTTGAAGGAACTATTAAATTTTTAATTAATAATTTGGAGAAGGCCAACAATTCTATTGCAAATGATCTAATTGAAAGCTTAAAATACAGACTAAATGATAGACGAGTTAAAGTTTTAAATACGCTTATTTTATTCCTTAACTCAGGAACATTGCCTTCTAGCAATACTTTTTTAAAATATAGTTCAAAATCAGAAACTAAGGAGTTTGGAAATCAACTTTTTTCTAGAATGTTAATGATGAACTTTATCATGACTCGGATGACGACATGATAATAGAAGAAACTTCTCATATTAATGAAAATAATCTTTTATCAGAATTAAATGATACTATTAATAGTATTAAAAATATAAAAAATTCTAAAAAGGATTTTAATGGCATAATGGAGGATTTTATATGTTTAGAAAAACCAAAGAAAAGAACTGAGAAGTTGGACATTCTTTATAATGCCCTACTTTCGATTTCCATAACATCCACAATCAGCGAAAGAGTATTCTTCAAGTCAAGTTTTTTAAAAACTAAAGAAAAGAACCGTTTAAAAGCTAAACATTTGAATGACATTCTTTTTTAAAAGATTATTTCACAAGATCTCTTTAAAACCTTTAATTAACACATATATGTATACTAGGCCGGGTCGATTTGTATGGAGGCAAAAAAATCGCTCAACGTCCAAGGAAAATCGTATGCTAGGGATCAAAATAAGAAACTTTGCCGTAGTTTAAAATTTTGAAAAATCCCACTTTGACCCATTTAGAGTGCCCCAATCGAATCCAGCCCAATCGAATATAATTTATGCATTAATCTGCTAGAGCGTCTTCCGGAGAAGAAATAGAGACCCAAATCTTGGAAAGACTCCTCCTACTTTCTGAAATATCTCTATCCCGAGATTTGCACATTTTGCTATAAAAACACGACTAAAAAGGCCCTCTTTCAACTTAAATTTTAACCCCTTAACGGTCACCTAGAATGATGTTTTATGCATTAATCTGCTAGCGTGTCTCCTGGAGAAAAAGTAGCTCTCATAACCTTGGAGAGATTCCTCCTACTTTCTAAAAAATCAAAGTGGGCTTTTCCAAAATTTTACCCAACGGGTCAAAAGTCGGGACATCAGAATTCGTTTTAGAGTTATGGTTCCTTCGGCAAAGTTTCTTATTTTAATCCCTAGAATACGATTTTCCTTGAACGTTGAGCGATTTTTAAATCGACGCGCCCCTAATGTATACAAAGAAGGATCTCATTTACTTTATTTTTTTTTTTTACTTATAAATTGTTATGTTTTATTTGTTTTTTTTTTTTATTAATAAAATATAAAATCAAAACAATAAGTAAGTGTTTTTTTATTATTAACCATTCTATTTATTCAAATTTGAATTATTCGGTTAACCGAAAAATTCTTAATTAACCGATTATTAACCGATTAAACCTCAATCCCGATTAGTTATTTGCTCGATTAACCGATTAAACTAGAAACCCGATTAATTGAATATCCTAATAATAACCTTAGTAAAGAAGTCCAAAATTAATACAAAGCTACATTGAAATAATAACGCTCTTTATAAAATACGTTAAACACTTGAGAATTAATTCTTAAAACGTAACTTTGAAATGTATAAAAATTAATGAAATTATGAAATTATGAAATTTTATGACAATATTAAAAAAAAATAAGTCTTTGAAATAATTTCATAGATTTAAAGAAAGTTTTTTTTTTTAACTTTATGAAGGGATAATTTATGAAATCTAATGAATTTTTTTATGAAACTATGAAGTTTTATGAAAAAAAGTTTACTAAAAATTTCTTAATATCAATAAAATTTCTTGGATATAATGAAATTCTTCATACAATCTACCAAAAAAATTCTATGAAATTGTTCATTAATATCATGAAGGATAATTATGTCAGTGTACACAAAATTATCTTCAATATCGCACTGGTATTGCAAGGAAAATGAAAATTGTTCTTTTTTAGTTTTATCATTAAATATTTTATGCATGTTAAACAATTTTTAAATTTTATCATTGTTCATAAATTAGACATTCCAATGAACAAATTTTTTGTTTTAAAGTTGTAAATCCATTGAAAATGTTCTGAAATATTTAGAAAAGAACTTCAAATTTTAACTAATTTTCTACATGCTTAATATAAGCATAAATGTAACAAAATTTTTCTTTAGAGCTATGAAATTATTAGTGTCCGACCGAACAGTTCGTCCAAAAAACTATATTTTGTCCGTTTTTTGGTATCTAGAGGCAATGGGGATAAATTTTGATGTTGGAAATATGTTTATTGAGCCGATTTAATTCGATTTTGTGTCTCAAACTTAAGGAAAAAGCCGAAGTTTAGTTATAAAGTTAAAAGTTCGGCCGCCAAACTATTTTCGATTTGGCCGAACTTTTAGAGGCCGAACAGTGAATTCAATGCTTAACTACGGACTTTTCTTCAAATTTGACACTCAAAATCGCATCTTATCAGCCCAATAAACATTTTTCCATTCGCTAAATTTGTCCATAATCCTTTAAAACACTGAATATCGACCAAATGCATTTTCTGGTCGAACTGTTCGGTCGGACACTAGAAATTATTTCAAAGACTTAATTTTTTATCTTTTCATAAAATTTCATAATTATATAGAATTGTTGATCATAAACTTATTAATTTTTAAAAGTTATGTTTTTGTCCTCCTAAAAAAAAAAAATCTCATGATTTTGCGGCTAAATTTTGAAAAATTGTGGAAAATATACGAAAAAAATGTGGCAAATAATGTAATGAATAAAAACAGCGATATTTTAAAAACTGTAAATGGGAAATAAATGTTTTAACAGATTTGCATTCTATTCAAAAATTTGTATTTCAAAGACCGGTTCTGAAAAAAGTTGAAATTTGTTGAGTAGTGTAATAGCTAACACTACGGTTAAAGGTAGAAATTACATTATTAACACCAATGAGCGCACAAGTGTTTCTTGTTGCAACTATTACACTTTTGCCATTAAATACTACAACAAATAAAGCACCAGAAATAGACAAAAAAAAAAAACTAAACCGGAACAACCCAAGACTTTCTTGTTCGTGTGCAACGAGCTCACAAGGGGAGTCTTTCCGATGGGTTCTCTCTGGTGTTAATGAAATTTGGATATGTGGTAAAGAAAAAAAAATAAGGGACGCGTATTTTTTTTTAGCGGCCCAATATCACATTTAAGGGTTAAAAGGTGGGATCAAAGTTAATACAATTTTGTATGAAAACAAGTCTGAAACTTATGAAATTCAGATTGTTTTGAACGCTGCTTTGATGTACTCGAGAAAACAAAAATTTTGATAATTATATTGCCTATGTAGTATATTAGGGTTGCCATTTATTTAAAATATTTTAAATATAGGTTAACCCTCTAACGGGTAAGGCTGCCTCAGGGCAGTCTTCATAAAATTTACCACAAATGCGTCAAATGAGCGTTTTATACTTAGAAATTAATATAGTCCGATAGAAAACAAAATTTGCTAAATATTTTGCGAAGCAATTTTTCGTGTGTCGTCCACGGTTAGCGAAAAAGCTTCAAAATTTCGTAAAATTTTAAAAACTACTTATTTTAAAAAAAAAAGTTTTTAAAAATCTAAAAAACCAATTTAAGTTGACTAAAGTTGATACAAGTAAGATTGCAGCTTTGTCTTTAATAATAAGTCCTTACTTTAGTCCAAGGACTCACAGGATTTTATCAGAATTCCTCTAAAGGACATCGTCTTAACTTATTAAATAATAGACGGATTTTATGAAATTTTACAGAGCAAAATACATTAAGTATTAGTAGCAAAGCGTTGAAGTTTGAACAATATAAATTGAAGTTTAGATACTTTTTCGCCTAATTTCTCTTTTTCCAAAAATATAGCAGAAAAAATAGTTTTTCGAGTGTTGTTATATCTTGGTAAGTCCTGGTTCACACACGGCAATTATAATTGTGCAATTTTTCTTCAATTCTCCTTTGAAATTGCTTTTGTGTTCACACAGGAAAAGTTTGTTTCTGCAATTTTCGTATATCAACCTGCAGTGTTGAAAATTGCGGATGACAAAACAAAACGGAATTGGAGTACAGGCAAGTATGTACCCCTATCATTCTCTTTCCCTCCCTCTTCTATAAACTCAAGAATTGCGCAAGTAAAATTGCCGTGTGTGAACCAGGTCTAAGAGAAATATTTTTCGCCCAAAACTTCTCTTTTATATGCTTTAGTTTCCAATATGTATCCTAAAATATTTTGGCTCATATCGCCTAAATTAGGCAACGATAAACAATTTTGTTGAAGAACTTATTACTTGTTTTTCGAGTGGAGCACATGACATGAATTTCTTTACAAAACATAGTTTGCCAGTTAGAGGGTTAAAAAGTTCTTCTGAAAAAGTCAAATTAAAGCCAAACAATTACGAATGTAGGAAAAACCTCAGATACCCCCTCGATTAAGTTTAATAGACATTAATATACATTTTTTTCGCTTAATCCAACTATAGTTTTTTAACAAAACGCCAGATTTAATGTCACTTAACATACATTTTTTTGAATAAAAAAATACTTGAAAGTTATGGGACTTGTTTCGTATACCAGACCAGTTAATGCGTTTCCAAAAGCTCATTCATTTGGTACTCCATTTGTCGAAAATTTCTCTGAAACAATTCGAAGTAAGCCGAAAAAACGAATAATCGGGTTATTTTTAACCCCACTTTTCAACCGCTAAATATGAGAATGGACCGCTAAAAAAAATACGTGTCCCTTTTTTTTTTTTTTTTTTTTATCACATATCCAAATTTTATTAAGATCGGAGAGAACCCATCGGGAGACTCCCCTTGTCAGTGTAGAGTACTAAGTTGTGGCTTTCATTATGGTCATGTCAAGACGTTTTAAACATTATTTAATTGAAGTCAAGTACACAGCAGGAGGAAGCCCTCCATACATACGGTACATATCGAGCTAATAATAGTAACCTCTGGGGTTTAGTTGCTATTAAATTAAAAACTATTAACGAAATGATACAAAAAAGTTTAAGGGAGAACAAAAAAGAAAAATTTAAGATCGATGAAGAGCAACAAATTTTTATTTTTTAGCACACATTAGAGAAAAGTTACTGTTTTAGGGCAACCAACAAACAGTTCTAAAAACAAAGTTTTAAGCGTTTAAAAAAATCTGTAAAAACTGTGAAATAAGAAAAATTTCAAAATAAGCCGTTATTTTTCATATTTTTTATTAAAATCGTTACAAATAAAATTTTATATAATTTGTTCCTTGGAACTTTGTCAGTCAAACAAAGTTGTAATCGAATTTTGAAGCTTAAGGAACACTTATTCATTAACCCTCTAACTGGCAAATGATGTTTTGCAACGAAATTCATACTATGTGCTCCACTCGAAAACAAATAATAAGTTCTTCAACAAAATTGTTTATCGTTGCCTAATTTAGGCGATATAAGCCAAAATATTTTAGTGTGCATTTTGAAAACTAAAGCATATAAAACAGAAGTTTTGAACAAAAATTATTTCTCTTACCAAGATATAGCCACACTCCAAAAACTATTTTTTTTCTGCTCCTATTTAAGAAGATATCACGATTTTCGCTTTTTGGGAAAAGCGAAATTAGGCGAAAAAGTATCGAAACTTCAAATTATATTATTCAAACTTCAACGCTTTGCTATTAATACTTAATGTCTTCTTCTGCCAAAAAAAATCCGTCTATTATTTTATAAGTTAAAATGATGTCCTTTAGAGGAATCCTGATAAAATCCTGCGAGTCTTTGGACCAAAGTAAGGACTTATTATTAAACACTAAGCTTCAATCTTACTTATATTTTTTTTATAAAGAGTTTTTAGTCAACTTAAATTGGTTTTTTGGTTAAAAACTATGTTTTTTCAAAAATAATTATTTTTTTCAAATTTTACGAAATTTTGATTTTGAAGCTTTCTCGCTTTCAAACCGTGGATGGCACACAAAAATTTCTTTACAAAATATTTAGCAAATTTAGTTTTCTATCGGAATATATTAATTTATAAGTATAAAACGCTCATTTGACGCATTTGCGGTAAATTTTATTAAGACTGCCCTGAGGCAGCCTTACCCGTTAAAGGATTAAGCTTCAAAATTTAAATTGGGTTAAAAAATATTTTGATAAGCCACATGTAGCATTAAATTTTCAGCTTTCAATTAAAAAAAAAAGCTTTAAAATATTGATTAAAAATCAATATTTTAGTAAAAAAATAGCTTAAAAAAAAGCGTAATTTTTAAAGAATTAAATCAGATTATATTTATTTACAAAATAAGCTAAAATAAGCAAATGTCAAAGAATAAGCTTAAAAAAATTATCTAAAAAATAGAGCTTAAAATTTTCATAATTTCAAGATCAGGGGACAGATTCTCGAAAATAAAACGATATAGTTTTGTAAATTGAATCATTTTGACGATGCTTTTTGCGAAAACGTTAAACTAAATTCTAACAAATTATTGTTTCTTTGCCAAAATTACTAACATTATTTAAAATTTGTATGTTATATAGTCGTAATTTAACACCGAAAACTGAACGATACTTGTCGATCGTCCTACAGAATGCCTACCCAGAACTTGTGTTCAATCTAAATTGTTCCATCCTCTCAAATAAAATAAAAAACAAGCCCTTGCTTAGTTTTTGGTTGCCCTAGTTATAATACTAGTAAAGCAAGTTTAAACAAATTTGTGTTTTTTACCTATAAGCGACTATTTTTGTATTATGTATTTAGGCCTCCTTAACCCGAACATCGCATTCAAAAATTTTTTATAGGGTAGTTTTTAAATATTTTTAATTTTTAATTAATTTGATTATTTTGACGATAGCTCGATTTAGGATCCAGCTATTTTGGTCAGTCAAATTGCAAAATAAATATTTTTTAATGCGCAACATATCTTTAGAATATTGTTTTTAAGTGAGTTCAGTAGTTTAGGACCTATGAGTCGAAATTACACAGAGAAACTGTGGAATTTTCGACAAAAATTAAAATTTAAAATTTCCAAAAACTTGTATAAGATAAAAATGTAGTACTTCAACGAAGAAAATAAGTAACTTTCAAAAAAATCAATGGATAAATACCAAAGTTATGACCATTTATATAAAGTATCCAAATTTAAGAACAAATATTTCAAATATAAGGTTTCTACATAAAAACGTATACACCCAGAAAAAAGATTGGTTGGAATTCGGTCAAAAATATTAACATTTATTTGACAGGACGTTATTTCATTAGGAATTACCTATACTCGAGTAATAAAGCAAAAATACTGTACAAATACATTTCAAATACATTTCAAATATACACAGAAAAAATTATCAACCTAAAACATTTCATTAAAGATTTGATTTAAATTAAATTTGTTTCTAAACAAATATTTAATTGAATCAGTTAATAATTTAATTGACTTTTAAATATATAAATACATATTTTATTTTAGACAAAATTCTCAAATTATTTTTTCATAAACGGTATAGTTAAATAGAATAGTTACAGTTTAACATACCAAATGCATTTGAAATTTACAACCAAAACAACCACATGCAGATTCAGCATTACCAAAAACACATATCGCACACCTAGTACAAAAGTGACTCAACTCAAAATTTTTCACATTTCAGAAATCGAAAAAAAATATTTGCTACTTTATACCAATTAAAGCATAAAGAAAGACATAACTGTTTTTTAGCAACAGTTAACAACAACAAAATACACTGATATTTTTTTTATAGATAAACAAGTATATTGTGCATAGTTTAAGCATATAAACCGAAAAATTCAAATTTGAGTTGAGTCACTTTTGAACTGGGTGTGCGATATACTAACGTGTAGTTCACCCAGTAAAAAACGCTGCTTACATGCAAGCGTGTTTGTAAGGGAGTAAGTCGAAAAGAATCTCTTATAAACCTGCTTACATATGCCATGATTTTTATATAGCGAATTCGCACTTGGAAGCATTAATTTTGGGCATAATAAGCGCGGATTTTAGAGCTTACAAAAAACTGTGATTTCATGGCTTTCAGTAAAATTATATTTCATGTCTACATTATTACGATTAAAAGTAATAATATGAATATACATAATTTATTTTACATAAAATTCTGCAGATATTTATTTTTCAATGAAAATTAAATTTTTATTGCACAATTAAAGGTCGAAAAAACATTATTTTTATTTTAAATAAAAATTATATTAAACTTGATATTTATTTTTTCTTGTTAAAGTTTGGACATATAATATAATCATTTTATTTTTTTTACCGCTCCAAGTGCTAGCTCTTCAGAAATAGTTTATTACATACTCGAAAATACCAAACACAATCGGAAACCACTCGGGAAAATTATTACAGATCGTTAATAATCCACGATATGAAACTTTCTGCATTACAACCTGCATCCTTTTAAAGGATTAGGGTAAGCTGCTTACAACCTGCATCCTGGTTGTTGAAAACAGTAAGCTCAAAGTTTTTGTTTGTTTATTTTTATACGAAAATTGTTCGTTTCTTTTGCTGCTTCTCAGTATTATGTAATAGTAAGCACTTACATCAGCGCATTTGTTATATCCTGCTTCTAAAAACACGAAAATTTTTACTTTTTTTTTGGGAGTATCATACTTTTTTGTAGATAGTTATTTATAATTTTTTTCTTTTTAATTTTCAATAAAAGTTTTAATTGATATTATCATTGCCGTGATAGGTGCAAAATCAATTAAAATAATTAATAATAATAATTAATTGATTCAATAAATTTTTTAATTGAAACCTGTTTTTAGTTTTTTCTATGTAGTTCGGTTAATAATTGTGTACGGGAGAAGCAACCATTTATTTGGTGATAATACAAGAAAATTTGTGCAATCGATCAAATTTTAAAAAAAAATCTCGGTAATCAAATATGGTTTTTCCGAATTGTTGTTGTTGATACTAAACGCAGATAATGATTGGTATTGGTAAACGAATTTTATACTATGCTTGTTTTCCTACCAAAGTATTTAATTTCAAAACATGTATAAGAGTTTGTGGTGTAATTGGAAGAGCGGCATCCAATTACTCCGATTTTCCGAGCTCAAATTCCGGAAAAGACAAACTCAAAAAGTTTTTGTTTTTTTATTAAAATAAAATACTAAAGTATTCAAACAGCAAATAATCTTAAGAAAATTGAAAGTAACAGTAGGACAAAGTTCTATTAATCTGAAGGTCACGGCTCAATACTTGAAAAATAAAAATAGATTTTAATTTCAATAAAATTTTGTGAAACATAGTAATATTTAAGTGGAATATAATATTGAATGAGACAACGGAATATAAGCTTTTACCGTTAAAAAAAATAATTTAATATGAAGATAGTTGTTGTAAGCGCCAGAATTCGTTAGGGAAAATATTCAGTGGCCACAACTGAGACTATTTTCTGGGTGTTGTTATCGTATGCCGTCAGTGATGAAACTGTTTCACCATTTCGACTGTAGGAGTTTTTACAAAAACACCGTCTAACTAAGATCATATCCATCATTTGGCCAGGTTATCATATCATACTTTTGGCCAGGCTAGCAAGGGGCATACTATATTCTTTTTTGGCACTTCCATTTTCTAAAAATCACTTCTTAGCGGATGGCTACGCGTGGAAAGGCAATGGAATGGCTACGTGTGGAACTTTAATCCCTATTTTTACCATGTTCTGGACACATATTTCCAATTCCAAAGGGGTATAGGCTGGGCGATGTTGAGTCAGTCAGTGAGTGTGTAATGTTATTCTTTTATTAATATACATAGATGGTCAGATGTCTCTACACTGTATTCAATTGTATTTCAGAAGTTATCAAATGTATTTCAAAAAATTATCAATTGTATTTCAGAAATTATCAATTGTATTTCAAAAATCATTAAAAGTTTTTCATTAGTTTTTCTAAAATACAATTGATAAATTCTGAAATACAATTGAAGGGCTTATTGCAAAAACATGATAAGTCACATTTAATTTTTAGTTTGGTTTCGCCTTTAAAAAGATTAAAAAATGCACAAAATATGAATTTAGCAGGTCAGTTATACTCCAGGTACTTGTAATAAGTGTTTAAGCAAGACTTCTATCAAATATTAATCAATGGAAGTCTAGAAGACAGCGAAACCCCATAAAACAATAAATGTGGTTTATCAAGTTTTTACAATAAGCCCTTCAATTGATAATTTCTTAAATACAATTGATAATTTCTGAAATACAAATGACAATTTCAGAAAAAAAATAAATAATTTCTGAAATACATTTTATAATTTCTGAAATACAATTGATGATTTCAGAAATACAATTGGTAATTTCTGAAATACATTTGATAATCTCTGAAATACAATTAATATTTTCTGAAATAGAATTGATCATTTCTGAGTCAAGTCAAGTTATAAAACTGAAATTCAATTGATAATTTCTAAAATACACTTGATAAATCTAAAACACAATTGATATATTCCGAAATACAGTTAAAAATGGTGTAGTCTGGCTAACAAACAACTTATTGCCATGTAGTTCCTAGAGATAAAAATTGAATGCACACAAAAGTTATCCATCAAATTAATTCGTAGAAATGGAGATAACACATAATGCTCCCATGATAACATAAGTAGTATGTATATAGGAATAGAGCTATATTAAATTACTGCGAAACTATAAATTTAAAATCAGTCATTTCACGAATTACGAACGAGAAAGTAACCAACTGAATTGAAAATGAAGTCATACATTTTATTAGCAGTTTTAGCTGCATTATGTCTTGGAGCAGTAAATCAAGTTAACGGAGCAGGTGGGTGAAAATAATTTTAAAATTTCTGCTTTCATAGAAATAAACCTGTAAAAATTGCAGAAAATGCTACTAAAAATTAGTTAAAAATTACGTTGCAGAAATAATTGCTAAAATAAGCAGATTGTTTTGCTAAATATTTTTAAAATAAGAACAGCGAAATAAAACTGTTTACTTTACATAATTTATGTTATATTCGAGTTGAATTTCCGTTAACCGGAAATAGCAGTTTACTCTGCTAAATTAGCGAAAACTTTGACGAAATATTTGTGGACTGAGAACAGCAAACAAAAACAGTAATATCAATAACATTTTTGCTATATTTACTTTAAATTTAGTAGAATGCAAATCAAAGTATATTTTTGGCCCAAATCAACAGAAATTGCTGATTTCAGAAGGGCAGATTTTTTATGCACATTATAAAAAATCCAAAAAACACTTTACAAATTTCACTTGTTTTTTGTCTACTAACATTCAGCAAATTTGTTTGCTGATTTTAGGAGATTAATTTGTTACTCAAATATAACTAAATGTTTGTAAATTTACCAGATTTATTTTTTACTATTCATATCTTACTAATATTTAGCAAAAAAAAAAATTTGTTAATTTTGCCGTTTTTCCAGCAAAGTAAATTTTAACTAATTTTTAGTAGTTTTAGCAAAAAAAAAATACTATTTTTTTTTTCTATTACTGTTAGAATATTCTTAATAATAATTTGAGTAATATTTGTTTGACTTTTCAGCTGTCAGTTATGATGATACTAATAATTCTGCAGAAACTATTAACTTTGGTACTGCCTTGAAAATGTATTTAACCGCATTTCAACGCATAATGCCCTGTGGTTATCAACCATATAATTTACCAGTTTTGGCACCATTTACGTTGGACTTTTATGACATTGATATGTCTAATGGAAATTATAGGTAAAATTTAATTTTTCAACCAGTATGCCGTGAGACGCCGCCGATCAAGAAAGTTAAATCCTGAACCATATTAAGTTTTAATAGGAAAGTGTTTTCGTTACTCTAAAGCATGTCTCAGCATACCGTTAGACTGCGCAGTCCAGCACCCAGATAACAGACTCGGTCGCGGCAAATATATTTGTTGCCAATCGTATGGTTTGGTTGCTGCGTCCGAATTTTTCGGTTGTGATAACAATCTTTCGATTGAAACAACAGAAATTCTGACACGACAATAGAATTTCGATATCTACAACCGAACCATTCGATTGGCTACGAATACGGTTGCTACTACCGAGTCTGTTTTCTGGGTGAGCCATATGCAATTTCGATCGGATGCTTTTGGAAACTTCGTTACACTCCTTCAATACAACGATAATGGTTGTCTTGTGCTCGAGTTCGTTTACCGGGATTCGGTCGTTTTTCTGGCGTACTCCAGAAAACCTCCATTGCGAAGGCAATGGTTGCGTAGTTGCTGGTGTTCATGTACGTCAGTGATTTGTTAATCACGTGGTTGGATCTTTCGGGAAGGTCCACCACATTGTTTTTATATCATGTAAAGAGTTGTCAAACCCGGTTGCCGAGTTATTGAAAAATGCCGGTTTTCGAGTTATTCGAGAAACGGGTTTTTTGTCTCGAATAATTCGGCATTTTCTTAAATTTTTCTTATCCCAAAATAAAAAAAGTTATAAATGTGATAGATTATAGCCATAGTTTTTCCTAAATAAATTATTTAGTTTTTCCTAAATAAATTATTTAGGAAAATCTATGGTTAAAGTTAAGCCCTAGTTATTTTTAGAAAAGTTACTCGCCCTGAATGTATTGAATTTTGTTGTTGTCATCTCTCATAATAATTCTATATCTTTTATTATATAGTTTGCAGTTCATTTAGTTCACTTTCATTATTGAACTAATTCTTTCTTCTAGTTCACTCGCCAATTCGAACTTTTGTTGTCAATTGTTTATAAGATTATATTTTTCAATGATTTGTTTGATAATTCTGAATATAATGAAAACAAATTAGAAAATATCATTTGAAACTGATATAGTTCGTGAACTAAATGAACTAAAATGCCCAACTCATATAACTATAAAATCTAAATAGATTTTGCACTCACCGATTTCGATGAAATTGATTGAACCGTTCAATTTTTTATTGTGATTTGTATCCTCTATTTTTCCACACCGGTAGTTGTCCCGGTAGAAAGATGCTCCATGTTATCCAAATATACTTTTACTGCTTTAAATTTGTTTAAAATAAGTTTAGTAGAAAAGGTCTAGAATTATCGTTATATTGTAAATTTCAATAAGCTCGATTTGTAGCCCTCAATGAATCGCAAGACGTTGTATTATTTTTTTCTCCCTCTGTAATTTAACAATTTTTATAAATTTACAATGATCAAACTTTTAGATTTTCCCAAGGCTCATTTTATTTTGAAATGAACTAAAAAGGCTCTTGAGATCTTAAGATCTGTTTAGTTTTAAATGTCAATATTAATATTTTTGGTAATTTTTATAACAGGTTTTCAAAAAATTTCTGATATTAGGAATTTAACGCGATATTAAAAAAACCGAAACCCCGGTTTTTCGAACCGGTATTAAATTAAATAAGAATGCGGCTATTTTAAATATTCGAAAACCGGTTTTTCAAACAGGTCCAATAGTTGACAACTCTAATAGCGTATTAAAACACATTGTGTTTATTAACCTGGCAATGTGTCTGCTAGAACCAGCGCCATATAACTGTTCATTTAACTGTACATCTAAGAACTCGAAAAAAAAGAGTTTTTGAACATATGGCAATAGTGTTTCGATTAATTTATGGGTTTTTTTTTCAGTCTTTTAGGTAATTTCTTCTCCGATTTGGTAGTAACTGGTATGAGTAATTTCCGCATTTTGGGTGGTACCTATAATACGACAACTAATCATGCTACTTTCGATGTTATTTTCCCCGAAGTTCAAATGCTGGGAGAATACGCCATGAATGCTATGGCATATTTAGCTGGTTATCGTACAGAAATGGCTAGTTCAGGACTATTAAATGTTAAAATTATTGATTTCCGTTGGGTTGGAGAATATTCATTGGCACCCAGTACACAAAATCTCAACGGTCTACGTATTACGGATTTTAATTTAAATTTCTATGTCGGTGACGCCATCTTTAATAACTGGAACACTTTGTGGAATATATCCTTTAATAATTTTGTTAATAAAATTGCTCGTGAATTAATGTTAATGTGGGCTGAACAAATTCAAGTACAAGTTGATAATTATTATGCTCAACTCGTATTGCCCAGCATTAATAGCGTTCTCGAAAAGGTGTCCATGAGCAATTTAATTGATTTCTTTGTTTCACAATCAGTGGAACTTAATAATGCTGATTGTCCGTCGTCTTAAAATTTAAATATAAAAAAAAAATAATATATATGCAGCATTTTAATTGCAATAAAATACAGGTTGTTTTAGTTTAACTATGAATCTTTAGAAAGTGGCACAAAACAGGATCAGTGGTAACTATACTATTCAATTTTTAAGATAAAAATTTAGAATCCATTATATAGTATTGGGCAAAAACCTAAAAAACACTGCTTAATTTTAGCTTCTGAGTCAAATTATTTTTAAATGACCATATTTCAATTCAATGTTTTAATGAAGTATTATTAATTACTGTGTAATACAAAATTAAAACCTAAGAAACTTTTAATATTTGGTATAATAACCCTTATTTTTTATTACTTCGGCGCACCGACGCGGCATAGATTTTATTAAATTATCAATTATTTTTGGATCTATGCGTTTCCATTCATCCTCCAGACACGAAAACAAATCGTCTTTGTGGGAAAATCGTTTCGATCCAACGTTCCTCTTCAATATTGAAATTAAATTTTCAATTGAGTTCAAATCGGGCGATTGGGCCGGCCAATCAAGCATTTGAATCCCTTTCGATTGTATCCATTCCTTGACCAACTTCGATGTGTGTTTCGGATCGTTATCATATTGAAACACCCATCGATGTGGCATGTTCCACTCGGCATATGGCAACATCTTAGATTCTAAAATGTCCCTATACACAAATCTGTCCATTTGGTAGAAATTCTGTGGACAGTCTTTTTACAATATCGGCATATGCCGTGTGAGGCGCAATACAGGTGAAAGGCTTATATCCCCGATATTGTAAAAAGACTGTGGGCGGCAATTTGTGTATAGGGACATTTTAGAATCTAAGATGTTGCAATATGCCGAGTGGAACATGCCTTAAAACAAGTTGGCATATAAAATTTAATAGATCATGATTGCCTTGGTTCTTCTTTAGTCTATATGTTAGTTGGTTTAAAACCTAATAAAAAAAAATATTAATAGTCATAATAAAACAAAAAACCGTAGATTTTCAAGTGTTTTGCAGTAAATATTGAAACTCATTTGTATTCGAACTATAAATGAAGCTATAAAAAATACATAAAAGTGAAAATACGTAAAAGTGAAGTGAATTTTTTTCGTTAAATTTTACTATATGTATGTATTTATATACAATGATAAGTTTTGCCATATATGTATAATTATATACAAAATTGATAGAATTATTTTGACTACTTGTGCCATATACACTTGCATATATGGTAGAATATATGGTCATATATAGATCTATATACATTTCATAAGATCTGATATACAATATATGCTAATATATAACATACGATACTATTATATATGATGATATGTTACGCCATATTAAAAAATTTTCATTAACTAAGAAAGACATAAACATATATCGTAATATAATGCCACACATGGAAGCATATATATATATATGATATCAAGTTGTATATGAGCATATAGGCAAAAGTAGTGACAAAAATAGTTGCTAATATTAAATTTTTATTTCAAGAGCATTGTTCTTATACTAGTCAATAAATTTCTTCTTGATATTATTTTTTCGAGAAAATGTATCAACAAACATGTTTGTTAAAACCCAAACATCTTAACTATGATGTGAACTACTTTGATTACCTTCAAACACACGTCCAATTAAGATTTTACTTTATATACGAGGGCGGATCAATAAGTCCGTGACTTTTCGAACTTCACTCGTAGTTATATGAAATGCAACAATTCTCCCATCAAGTACCACCTGTTAATAGACTACTGTCAAATTTTGAGCAAGTTTCGTCATTTACTTTGCGTTTAACAGCTGCTCAAAACAAACTCGTGGATTTTTTTAAAAATGGAAAAAAGTAAATTTCGAGTGCTCATTAAATATTATTTTTTGCGAAAAAAAAACCGTCAATCAAACTAAGGGAAAGCTTGATAAATATTATGGGGACTCTGCACCATCGATTTCAATGGTAAAAAAGTAGTTTACTACTGACTTTCGTTGTGGTCGCACAAGTACAAATTGCGCTGAAAGTTCTGGACGGCCAATTTAGGTCAATACAACCCGAAAATGTCGAAAAAAAATCCACTATATGGTGTTGGCCGACTGAAGAGTGAAAGTGCATGAGATTGTTGATGCCATAGGCATTTCATATGGCAGTGTGGTTTCGATTTTAAATGATCAGTTGGGTTTAAGAAAGCTGTCTGCAAGATGGGTGCCGCGTTTGCTCTCAATTGACCAAAAACGTAATCGTGGTCAATAAGGTGATGGCAACAGTTTTTTGGGATGCACGCGGGATAATCCACATCGATTACCTTCAAAAGGGAAATACAATAAACGGCGAATATTATTCCAACTTATTGGACCGATTTAACGAAGATTTAAAAAAAAAGACCCCATATGGCCCAGAAATGCCTATTTTATGGACCTCGAAAGATCCTATTTTTTGGAAGGGATACAAAAATTGCAGAAACGTTGGACTAAGTGTATTGATCTAAAGGAGATTATGTTGAAAAATAGCTTTAATAACGTTGATGGAAAACCCGTATTTGGAGGTAATTATTTCTGCAACTATATCGGATTTCAGTGAAGTTTTTAGTGCAAGAAACCGGTTACAACTATAAACTATAACTCGTTTGTTATATGTTTGTATCAGTTTAGATATAATTGTATACCATTATATAATTTAATTGTATCGCGCTATTATTCGGATCTAATATAAACTGATCAAATTATCAAATTATAACTAAACAAATGCAACCATATATACTCGTAATTATACGGGCCCATTTCTCGGATAAAACTGTATAAAGACACACATTAAATTACGTATGATTATACAAATTTTTTTAAATTTTTGTTTAATCGGGTTGTTATGATTTTCAAATTTATATGGAAATATTTGTGGTTAAAGTTTGGTTATTTTTAGAAAAATTACTCCAAAGTAAAATTTTTTTTATCGCCCCGATTAAAAAACAAACTGATATGGAGCTTTATATAGTTTTATGTAATTTAATATTACCCCATTATTAATTATATAAAATTTTATTAATGAAAATGAAAATCCGAATAGGGACACGCCTACATCAGATTGCTTTCACAATTTGTTAAATAAGTTTTGGGACTTTAGCACATTTAATTACTATAAATGCAATTAATGTTTATCCCGATGAAAATAAATTTAAATAACAAATATGCAGGTGCTTGTGCAAATTTAAATGTAACTGACACTAATAGAATACATATGATTTTTTATTGTTGATTTACTTGAATAAACGTCACTACATTGCTAGGTCTGTCAAAAAAACAGAGTAGTATTTGGAAGATGACAAAGCCAATTGTGACAATTTTTTGTTTTTTCTTTGATATTTTAAATTTTGAATCTCGCTCCTAGACGAGGACAAGAAATTCTCATTGAGTTTGTGATTTAACATAAAAAATATCTCTAGAAATTCTAATAACAAAGTCCCCTGAAGATTTCCTTGGGCAGGAATGAAATCCGGATAGGGACAACGCCTACATCAGATTGCTTTTCACAATTTGTTAAATAAGTTTTGGGACTTTAGCACATTTAATTACTATAAATGAAAATTATTCAAGTTCGAGGCCATACTCTATATTTCTTCATTAGGATATTGTCCTAACAAATAATCTATAGAGTTTTTTGTTTTCAAATTTATTATTTGACCCTTTCAGGAATGTGTTGATAGATCTATTTCGTGAATTTTCTAGGTTCCCATCATCAGAACACGTTTGAAAGCGGTAACAATCCCATGCCAAACATCAAACATACATATGAACTAGTTTACTCACTACATGAGAACTAATATACATATGAGTTTGAAGGTAAAGATTATAACCATTGATCAAAAAATAAATTGAAAACTTGTTTGATGTGCAAGATCCTTTTTATATTTTGTTTAGTTTGTAAGCAAAACAGGGGAAGTAAACTTGGCGGTACTCTGCCTTTTATACAAGTTTGTTATAATTTTTATTAAAAATAAAAATTATGTTTTTTTCGACCTTTAATTGTGCAATGAAAATGAAAATTATTCAAGTTCGAGGCCATACTCTATATTTCTTCATTAGGATATTGTCCTAACAAATAATCTATAGAGTTTTTTGTTTTCAAATTTATTATTTGACCCATTCAGGAATGTGTTGATAGATCTATTTCGGGAATTTTCTAGGTTCCCATCATCAGAACACGTTTTGAAAGCGGTAACAATCCCATGCCAAACATCAAACATTCATATGAACTAGTTTACTCACTACATGAAAACTAATATACATATGAGTTTGAAGTTAAAGATTATAACCATTATTTTTAAAATATTCCGATTAAATTGTATCAAATTACATCTAATAGTATAATATTAGATTAATTTAGATACAATTATAAGTTATGATTTTCAAATTTATATGGAAATATTTGTGGTTAAAGTTTGGTTATTTTTAGAAAAGTTAACCTAAAGTAAAATCTTTTTTTTATCGCCCGATTAAAAAAAACTGATATTTAGCTTTATATAGTTTTATATAATTTAATATTACCCCATTATTAATTATATAAAATTTTATATTTAAAATGTTCCGATTAAATTGTATCAAATTACATCGAATAGTATACAATTAGAAGTGATTCGATACAGTTTTATTATTAAATTATACGTTATACTAAGTATAAGACTACATCTAATTTAATATTATTGGAAGGTCTCTATATTGTTTTAAACATAAATATCGTATGGTTTATTTCAGTTTTAAAAACATTAACATTAGGTCTTCTCATAAAAACTCACATATACCTTGTAAATATGGTAAAAATAAGATAAACATAAATTGTATTATAGTTTCAAGCTAAACGAGTTTTTTATATTTATTTAACATTTCAGTTAAAATCTCGAAAACTTCAACTAAATGAAAGTTTTCTATTTGAAATATAAAAAATTTGCAAATAATATAGAAAATTTTCACTTGCAAGCGCTAGTTCGAATATTTAAATTGAAATTACGATTTTCGACTAAATAAGTTTACTTAAAATGTTCTTCATTAAAAATAGTTTATCATAATTTATTTATAGTTTTTTGCGCAAGTTCTAATGCGAAACTCAAAACTTATTCCCAAAACTTATTTATTGAATTGTGAAAACTAATTTCTTGTAGGCTGGTCCCTATCCGGATTTCATTTTGTCTAATTAAAATCGTCAGGGTACAATGTTCTTAGAATGTCTAGAGATATTTGTTAGATTAAATCACAAACTTAATGAGAATTTCTTGTTCTTGTGTCGAAGCACGATTTAACGTTTGAAATACCAAACGAAAAAACATAAACAACAAAAAATTACCGCACTTTAAATTTTTACAAAATTTAAACACTTTAGATTTGATGTAAAACAAAATTTTAATATAATACCATATATTATTATACCTAACATTGTATTAAACGATATGAAATTATGTATGAAATCATGTTAATTAATATATACCATTTGTAGTAATATATGCCACATCTACGGTAATTTCAATCGATTTATACATATAGATGTTAATGTGTATTGGACCATATCAAATATTTTCGAAAAACCAAATCCAAGATTAAATTATGTATGATCATATGCGTCATATTTATTTTTACAATATTATATTAAACAAGATATGATTATATATGAACGTTATTACTCGGGCCTTTAAAATTTAAAATCCGTAATGCATGCAATGGAATATTGTTTTAATTGGAAAAGCTCAGACGATATATCACCACTATCCATAATGTCACTGGACGGAAAATTACCATAAAAAAAAACAAATTTATGATTAATGGTCAGATGTCTCTAGACTGGATAACAAATAACTTATAACCATGTAGTTCCCAACGATAAAAATTTTGTGGAAACACAGAAGTTATCCATCAAATAAATTGGTAAAAGTAAAGATAACACATAATGCTGCCGTGATAACATAAGTAGTATATAAGAATACAAGAATACGCTATACAAAACTACTCCAAAACCATAAATTTTAAATCAGTCGAACGAGGCAGTACACTCAGAAAACAAAGTCTGTAAACTCAGCAACATTACAGACTTTTTTTTGAGTGTAGCCAACTGATTTGAAAATGAAGTCATACGTTGTATTAACAGTTTTGGTTGCATTATGTCTTGGTTCAATAAATCAAGTTAATGGAGCACGTGGGTGAAAATAATTTGAAAATTTCCTTGAAATATTTTGAATAATTGTAATATATCCCAGCAAAATAAAGTGGAAGTAGTGCTTTAAGAACCTCTTTAACTTGACTTCCAAAGCATTAGCATACGCACATTTTTACTTTAATAGAAGTTATTGTTAACAACTGCTAAAAATGTTAACTTTAAGGTTATTTTAAACAGCATTTGCATCCCCATATAAATTAATTGGTATCTAAAATAATAACATCCTAAGAAGTACTTTTTTATAAATTCATATATTCCTTTTTTTTATATGGAGGTTGAGGTGGTAAGTGGTTGGATTTGCAATCAGAAGGTTGCGAGATCGATTCCGGGCCGGGGAGATATTTTTTTTTTTTAATTTTTTTTTAATTCTAATTAATTTTTTTAGTATTTTTTTATTTAATTTAGTTTTTTCTGAGTATTTTAAGAGAATTAAGTAATTTAAAAACGACCAAATAATCAACATCTTGACTTAATCATAAAGAAATTTTTTTAGAAAATTGTTATTCAGAGTGGACAAATAATTATTTGATAGAAATGTATTTTTTGCCTTTGCGATGGAACTTTTTGTAAAACTTATTTAAAAATATAAAAAAAAACCTGGTTTTATATTTTTATTGTTATGTTGATAGAAAATGCAAAGATGTATTTCACTGCTATTTCATATTTGTTTCAAGATATACTTTTTAGGTGTCCCTTGAAACGCGTGCAATATTCAAAAAAAAACTAGGTTAAAAAAATTTGGTTTTGGCTTCAAAACTCTATTTGATTTTTTAATTATATTGTTTCGGATCGCAAAAAATTAGCAAAAACGAAAAATATCGAAGCCAAATTTTAAAGGCTAGTTTATTAATAATGATAATTAATTAGTAAATTAATTAATTAATAACTTTTACTTAATTTAAATATATCACTTTACTTTACCTATAGAGTTTTTACCGACCTCTTTCTCCAAAATCTTTAGAAAAAAATACGGGGAAACATTAAAAAAATCTTACGTTCCAAGGCACACTAGTTTCATTGCAGGCCACTTTTCACTACCTGTAGTTAAACTACTTCTCCAATATTTTTTTTTTTTTCGTTGTCTGGTATATTTATCTTATTAAAGACACTTCTCGTCTAATTAATTATTAAAAAAAATGTTTTAAAATATGCAATAAATTCAAAATTGTTAAATGAGCATTTTTATTATTTCTTTATATTTTTTTTTAACCTCATCAAAACTTAAAAATATTTTAAAAATAATTTATATCTCAGTGATACGAAGTCACATAATAAAAATGTTTAAAAATCATTCTTTTATCTTTTTTATTATATATTTGTGTAGCATATTTTTCTTGTTTTCATAAAAATATATCAATATTTTCAACTTAAGTTCGTTCTAAGTTTGTTGTATTGCATAAGTAACTTTGGTGCAAATGGTAGAGCGGTCTACTTTAATACAGCAGATCGTAACTCAGATTCGTGTGTTCAATACTCGCTGGCACCAAAAGATTTTTTTTTTAATATATAAGGAACATCCCTAACGTATGCTGCACATTTTTATTAAATAAAAATGTTATATATATTTGAAAAAGCCTTCCATGAACTATTGAAAAATAGCATGCATGCACTGTTTAAAATGCTATTAAAGAAGTTATATATTCACTCCATCCGCCCAATGACACGACAATGTTAAAATCATTAATGATTCACCTAAATTTGCACCACATCCAGATCAGTAGATGTGGTGTTTTTACTACTTCTTCCTCAGCTCTTATTTTGCTGGGTATGTTTGACCCTTCCCTATGGAGAATGGGACCGGTTCTGCGTGTGCCACAGGATCGGTCCCTTCGTGCCGGTCCTCTGCTAAACCCTACCCTATGTAAACAACTGGCAAATTTAACATTGACTTGTCATAGGAGGGGGTCGTTTGTCCTGCTTTAAACCACATAGTGGCATGCCACAGGACTAACCAAAGATGGGAATACCACAAGACTGTCGCAAAAGACACATGTATAAAATAAACGAAAACTAAACAGCTTCCAATGGGTAAAATTCTGGCCAACTGGCTTTTTCTTGTTAATAAGCATTCTGGTTAAGTGGTATGACTCCTCATTCCCCATAGGGTTCAGCTGTTAGTTATGATGATAATTTTTTTTTTCAATTTAGCAATTTTGTTTTAAATTTAGAGATTTTTTCGAATTTTGGAGCTTTTTTAATTTTGGCAATTTTTTTAAATTTCTGCAATTTTAAGGAATGCTTTTTTAAATATTGTCAATTTTTTTCAAATGTTTTCGATTTTTTTAAATTTTGGCGATTTTTTACAATTTCGGTGATTTTTCTAAAATTTTGTCATTTGGTGATTTGTTTTTAATTTCAGCAATTTTTTCACATTTTTTGGTGATTTTTTTTTCAATTTTAATTAATGTTTTAATAGTATCTCCTAAAAATTGTTTAAAATAAAAAACAATATTCAATTAAATTTTTAAAAGATATGAATATAACTCTAATTGAAAATAGTATCATTTAAATAGTTGCAAATTATTTTAATTGTTACTACAATTTTCTCTATAGGACCGAATTCAATTTAAATTTTAACCGCATCAACAAATATATTAATTGAAACTCAATTTTTAGGCAAAGACATCGAAATCTCTTATGAAATGACTTTATTTATTGCTCTAGCCCCCTTGCCACCCATAGCTACGTGTCTGGATTCAGCAAAAGGTTTGCTAACACTCAGTGAATTAAAAATTAAAAAACCCTAAAAATGAATAAAATTTTTGCTGAATATTAGTAGACTGAAAAAAAAAACTAAAAAAAAATTGTTGAATAACTATACTTTAGTTAATTTATTTGCTGAAAATCATAAAACATATTTTTCTGATTCTCTTAAAAATAATTTACAGTACGTTACAAAATATAAAAAAAAAAAAATAATCATACTCGCAAATAGACGACATGAATTAATGTAATATCTAAAAAAAATAGAAATATAAAATCAACATAAAAAGAAATAATTATATATAACATAAACAAAATTATCTTTCAACTACTTACATCAATGGTTGTCTAAATAATGATATATGTTAAAGAAACGAAATGCCGCAGATAGTTATAGAAACGAAACGAAAAAATAACAAAAAATATATAATATACAACCCTTTTTTTCCAAAAAGAAATATAAAAATCTATCTAAGATGTGTGTTTTTGTCGTTCGCTTTAGTCTGTCTACCTGCTGTATATTTGTTTGCAATTTGACCACACTAGATTATTATTCTCTATAAACATTTACACACATTTAATCTTTATTAAATTCAAATATTTTATTTTGCCTTTTATTTATTTAATAGACAATTACTTGCACACTCCGGTGACAACGCAAAATTTAAGTTGTTGCAATCCAGAATTTTATTTTATGTATGAAAAACAGATACAAAAATCTTCCATATTTAATTTTTTTATATGTCACTACTACATCTTGACATGCCGCGACATCTAATTCATTCTGCGTATATCTTTCAACCTGGTTGTCGTCCACACTATTAATGTGCTAATCAGCATAATGTTTTTAGCAAAACAAATTAGTAAAACATTAGTAAAATATTAGTAAAACATTAGTTCAAAACAGTTAAGTGCTGAATAAGTATAACTAAAATTTTAGCTGAAAACACAGTTTTAGCAAAATTTTGCTAAAAAAAATAGTATACCTGATTTATAAGACGTTTTACCAACTATTGTACTAACTTATTTCTTTGAGTATATTAGAAGACATATGCCACTATTGGAATCGTAGTTTTAAAATTTTCATAACAGTATTTTTGTGTGCGAAGTACACTCAAAAAAAATAAGTTAGTAGAAAAGTTAGTAAAACGTCTTGTAAATCAGGCATACTACTTTTTAGCAAAATTTTTTGCTAAAATCGTGTTTTCAGCTATACTTATTTGTTATACTTATTCAGCACTTAACTGTTTTGAAAGACAAAGACACACATCATAGGTAGATTTTTATGGTTCCTTTTTCTTATTGCAAAAAAGGGTTGTTTTCGTTTCGTTTGGTTTTCTTTATTTTTTCGTTTCGTTTCTATAATTATCTTCGGCAGTTGCGTCCTTTAAAAGATAGCATCATTTAGACAACCATTGATGTAAGTAATTGAAAGAAAATTTTTGTTATGTTATATATATTTATTTCTATATATTTTCAGATATTAAATTAATTCATGTCGCCAATGTGGGAAAATGATAATTTTTATATTTCGTTATTATAGTAAATTATTTTAAAAGAATCACAAAAATATGTTTTATGATTTTCAGCAAATAAATTAACTAAATTACAATTTTTCTACAAATTTTTTGCGTTTTTTTCAGTCTACTCAAATTCAGCAAAAAATTTATTCATTTTTAGCAAGGCTTTTTTATTTCTAATCCACTAAGTGTTAGCAAAACCTTTGCTGAATCTACTAATTTTGTTGCTAAAAATCAGCAAAAGATTTTGCTGACATTAGCAATTTTTTTGCAAGCATCCTCCTGACTAAAATTTTGCTGACTCAGCAAAATTTTTTGCTGACTTTACAAACTTTTTTTTTGAGTGTAGGCAAATAACGTTATAATGAAAAGGTAGCAATTGGCTTGATAAGGTATTTTTAATGCCCCCAAAAAAAATAACAAAAGGTAGAAGAACCGGACACTAAAGACTGTGTGTAGGAATAACCAGTGCAGACGAAATAATATCTGTTAAAAACTGGCCGCCCATGGTAATTTTTTATAACAAACAAAAAATTGTGAATTGTTAACAGTGATGTGTAAGTGAATTAAAGCAATTTGTGGACTTTTAACAAAACAACTTAAGTCGACTAAAGAAAATTTGCCAAGATTTGTGTAGTCAACAATATTATGTGTGTCAATCAGTGCACAGTGGGGTGTATCACAATTATTTTGGAAATATTTCAGCCATTTCTTAGTGGCTGATCGGATTGCCATGAAACTTTACACAGCCATAATCAACGTAAGTTCAAGTGGGTGTTCCACCATCAGGCACTGATCAATTAGAATCCTAATTAAGATACCATTTTTCCACATTTGAAAATCAAAATTTTGCATTTTTCCAATAACCTGTTCCGGTTGTTTGGCAATAGAAAAGACAAATTAAGTCCGATTGCGTTGACAAGTGTTGGTGATATTAAAAACAAGTTATTTAATTAAACAAAAAGAAAACTTCAATACTTCAATACTAAATACAGTTGAGTTTGTGGAAATTACATTCCCCAGTTCGTTACTGTTCTTCAGCCGGACCAATCCGAATTCAAACACATTTTTACTAAAATTTCAACTTTTACTAAAATTTCAACTTTAGCAACGCATAAATAAAATTCAAGTTTTTTCTCTTTCAAATAAGTTTTAGCTTATATTTAGTATATTTTTTTTTTTTAAATTTTAGCAAACCAAAATTAGTAAAATATTTAGTAATTTGTAAAATAAGAATAGCAAAAAATTTAACTTTACCTTTATACTAAAAATTAGTATAATTTTTTACTAACTTTTTTTTTGAGTGTACTTACTTTTGTCTTCAACCATAGGGCGAAACCTTTCGCTGTTGTAAACAAAATACTCGCCCTCACTACAAAAAACATTACATTATGGCCACAATATATGCTGTGGTTAATGTTACTTTATAACTACACTCAAATAAAAAGTCTGTCAAAATTACAAAAAAATAAACAATTTTTAGGTTAGCAGACCGTTTAGCTAATTTTAGCAAAACGTGTCGTTTATGATTAGCAAAGTGGAATTAAAAGGAAAAATTAGTAAACTATATTAAAATTTAGTGAAATTTTATTAAACACTTAACCCTTTGAGACCCGAGTTGCATGTAAAAACTTCTTGAATTTTCAAGTTTAACGTAAAGAATTTAAAAAGTATTTCACTTTCTTCCCCTAGAGTTATACATATTTTATGATATATAATTTAGTTTAAAGTATAATAGCACTTCTCTCATCTCAAGGAATCTATTACTAATGGAAATATTAAGGAGAAAATATCAAAGCTCACAATCGTAAGCTTGTGTCTCAAAGGGTTAATGGAAATCGAGTTAATGGAAATCAATCAGCCACTTTTTTACTAAAAATTGCTATTTTTTACACTTTCTTTATATTTTAGATTATAAAAACTTTCAATTTGAAAAAAAAAACCTTTAGTCTAACTATAAAAAAAAACCAAAATTTGTAAAAAATTTTTTTTGCTAGTTTTAGCTAGCAACTCGGGCTTAAAAAATTAGTAAAATATTTTGATAAAATCAGCAACAAAAACTTGTAAGACATTTTATAATTTGTAAATAGAAATAAGGAAAAATGTTTACTAAAAGATTATTGTAAAACTGTAAATTGGTTAATAATGGTTTTACTAACTTTTTTATTTGAGTGTACAACTTTAACAACAACTACAACATACTTATGTAACAATGACTAGAGTTCGTCAAGTACTTCCGGTTGTTTTTCCCCCGTTTGCTTTCGTATCGTGGTTATATTTTTTGTTTTAAAATTCCAAAGGAAAGGACCCTCTTAAGCTGCAGCGGAAAATGAAGACTTTATGATATTCTGGCCATGGATTTTTTTTTTAATGTAAAAGATAAAATGTGTGCTTGTCTATACACAGAAAAAAATAGTTACAGCTGAATTTGACAACAGAAAATCAATTAAGGCACGAGTAATTTGACTGCGAATATAAATTTTATATTATTTTTTTTTTTAAGAGAAGCAGGAATTTCCTACAGTGTAGGAAATTCTTCCTACACTGACAAGAACTTTTCCTAAAAGTTCAACAGTTATTTAAAAAGTTAACCAATAAAGTTGTTTCAATGGAATATACAGTTAAATTACCAAAGAAATATATTTTTTAACTTTCTGTCTGTTATTCAATAAACAAAATAAACGGACTTTCGGTAATAGTTAAAATATTCAGTAAAAATTTTCTATTTAAAACAAAAACTTATTATATTATATTATATTGAGTATTGAAATAAACGAAAACAATCTATTGTTGTTACCGATTTTCTAAATTAAGTTTTTAACGGTTAAAAATAAACTAAAAATTAAATTGTTTTAAACGAAAAGTAAGTAGTACTTTTTTAACTGATTTTCAATTCATTTAATGTGTATATTCAGTAGTCTTTACGGAAAAAATATTGTGAGTGTATTTATTAATGTGTTGCTTTCTTTGGAGAGAACAGTTTTTGCTCGCCTTCGGATGGAGAGTTGGCGAACTTATTGAAGCTTTTTGATGCTTTGTTGCGGTTTAGTGCTATGGTAACACCGCAGGTGGACGCTGCGATACATATGAGGGATAGTAAACTTATATATATTATATTTCTAAATTGATGTTGTCGTCAACGGGAATCGAACAAGGGACCATATAAAAATAAATTTTGGTTGCATTAACCTGAAGCACTCTAGAAATTTGTATACCCTCCACATACTGTGAAGAAGGAAGTTGATAAACTTCAATTATTTTTTTTAAAAAGGATATTGAAACTACCAGACAATTCTCCTACATATGGTATAATGTTGGAAACAGAAACGGAAAATGGCCACATATATACTTTACAACTTCATCTTGAATACATCATGAAAATTCTTTTCGTATATGAAGAAGAAAGACTCCCATATATACTGTCACGCAAAGTTTTGTCAAAATATGTCTTTTGGGTAAAAAATCAGAATGAACTAGGAAATTGTTATGGCTTTTCCTGGAACTCAGCAAATCTTAATAAAGAAACTTGGTATGAGTTATTTAAAAGACTGGTCGAACAAATAAAAATAAGCAATCACCAAAAAATGTGGGTACGTGCTGTTGGTAATGATACTAGAAGAATTTATAAATGGCTAGATCATAACTGTGAAAGCAAATATTTTAAAAAAGACTTTAGTAGATCGAAAATAATGTGGATTTTTAAAGCAAGATGTGGATTATTGTACCTCAACGGATCAAATGTCAGCAATCCAAGACTATGCACAATATGTGATTTGAATGAAGATGAAAATACTCAACACTTTTTTGGAAGATGTCCAACCTATGCATCATATCGTAGAAGATTTTTTGGAAAACCTTTTTTGAATGAAAACGTGATAATAAATGTTTTAAATGGTATTAATGATAAAAACTGGAATAATCTAGTTAACTACATTATCGCTACCCTTTCTTATAGGTCTCTAATCCTAAATGAATATTCTTAAAATTTATTATATTTTAATTAATATTTTTATTTTTTCACCTAAATCGTTTGTGGTAAGTTTTAGAAAAATTTACTGAAAAATGTTAAGAGTTATCAACCAAACCTCCGAGAGACGACTTATTGTCATTGTCGTATGTTCAAAATTTTAAAATATATTATAGTATTAAGTTTAACTTTGTAAAAATATGTTTTGAAATAAAGAAAGTTTATCTAAAAAAAAATCTAAAATCTACTTTGAAGAAGGTTTATATCAGTTTGTCATTCCGTTTGTAACGCATCTAAATATAGGTCTAATACCCCATAAAGCATATATATTATTGATCTTTATTCAATTTCAAAACGATTTAGCGTTGTTCGGCTGTCTGTTGAAATGACGATCACGGAGCGAAAATACAATACGGACTGCTGATTTTTAAATAGATTGATGTATATTTTCCCGAAAAGTTTGCTATTGAAAATGAGCAAAATCGATAGATGGGTTCAAAAGTTATGAGTGAAAAAGTGAAGGTACCTCTAAAATTTCCCTACAAATTGCTGTACACTGTGTTTATAGTATATACACTGTATATTAGTACAATTTCAAATTCACAGAATAAAACGTCATATTTTTCCTCCAGACGCTAAGAGGTAAATAATATTTAAAATTTAACAAAAAATTTTATTTCAACTCAAACTTTTTCACCACTAAATAATTTTTTTTTTTCACCTCAAAAATGTATTTTTTTTAACACACATTTTATTTTTTACATCCAAAAAAGTTTTTCAACTCTAACATAGTTTTTATGTAATAACTTTTTGTTGTTTCATTTGTAAGGATTCATTGTGGAGGGTATATAGAAAAAATTTGATAAACCCAAATTTAATGCAATGGCTTTTTTGATTCTGCCTCAAGGACATGACCTGGTACCAAATGGTAACTATGGGCGGGCTAGGCGACTGGTGTTTATTTATATAGGAAAATATATTTTTTTGCAAGAAAACGTATTTTAATATTATGAAATTAATATTTATTGATAAATTAATGTGAATTATGTTTAAAAATGCATAACTAAATGCATTTTGTAAGTGGAACATGTTAAATCGGAATTTTTTTTTTTTACTAATTTCGTATAGTGAAAAAAAATTACCACATCAGTAAAAACAATTGTAACAGAATATTGTATCGGCTAATTTGGATCTACACTCAAAAAAATAAGTTAGAAGAAAAGTTAGTAAAACATCTTGTAAATCAGGAATACTATTTTTCAGCAAATTTTTTGCTAAAATTAAGTTTTAAACTAAAATTTTAGTTATACTTATTCAGCACTTAAATGTTTTGAACTAAAGTTTTACTAATATTTTACTAATGTTTTACTAATTTATTTTGCTAAAAAAAATTGTGTTGATTAGCACATTAATAGTGTGAACGACAACCAGACTGAAAGATATACAATGAATTAGATGTCGCGGCATGTCACGATGTAGTAGTGACGAGGAAAATTATGCTAAAAAGTACAACTCTAGTAAGACATCATATAAAAAAATAAACCATGGAAAATTTTTGTATCTGTTTTTTTTTTTTTTTTTAAAAAGAGAGGCAACACTCAGGAAATACTTCCTATATTTAGTGTGTTGCTTTCTTTGGAAAGGGATAGTATAGAGATGAAAGGTGGGGAAAGATGAAGGGCTTCAGACATGGCAACACTGTAATTGCGCGAGATGATAAGTCTTAGAACAGTTGTTGCTCGCCACCTGATGGAGAGTTGGCGAACTTATTGAAGCTTTTTGGTTCATAGCCCTGATTCATTATTTTACTTCGGTGGGGTTAATTGCTATGGGAACACCGAAGGTGGACATTGCGATACGTATGAGGGATAGAAAAAACTCATACATATTAATTTGATGTTGCCGGCACCGGGGATCGAACCCGGGAGCTTCTGTGTAAAAGTCCAACGCGCTAACCATTACACCACAACGCACTATTGTAGTAATGCTAATGAAATATGAGTCTAAATGAATCTAATTGTATCTGTTTTTCACACATAAAACAAAATTGTGGATTAAAACAACTTAAATTTTGCGTCGTCGCCTGCTTAAATAAAAGACAAAATAAAATATTTAAATTTAATAAAGATTAAATGTGTATTTGTAAACTAAATGTTTATATATATTAGTAATCTTGTGTGGTCAAATTGCAAACAATATATTTTTGCAAACAAAAAGGGTTGTATATGTTATAATTTGTTATTTTTTCGTTTCGTTTCTATAATTCTCTGCGGCATTTGCGTTCCTTTAAAAGATATCATCATTTAGACAATAATTGATGTAAGTAGTTCAAAGATAACTTCGTTTATGTTATATATAATTATTTCTATTGTTTACATTCATTTCGTCAATTTGGGAGTATGAACATTTTTATATTTTGTAACGTATTGTAAATTATTTTTAAAAGAATCACAAAAACATGTGATATGATTTTCAGCAAATAAGTTAACTAAAGTATAATTTTTCTACAAATTTTTTGAGTTTTTTTTCAGTCTACTAATATTCAGCAAAAATTTTATTAATTTTTAGCAGGGTTTTTTAATTTGTTATCTACTAAGTGTTAGCAAAACTTTTGCTGAATCTACTAATTTTGTTGCTAAAAATCAGCTCGCTGATTTTCAGCAAAAGGTTTTGCTGACATTAGCAATTTTTTTGCAAGCACCCTCCTTTTTGCTGTCTTTACTAACTTTTTTATTTGAGTGTAGTTCGTTACGTTATTAAAACAGTATAATGAAGAAGGTGAAATAAAAAACATTTATTTTAGAGGCAAACTCCAAACCACCCAAAACTTTGGATAATGAACAAATTTTGAAAACAAAAGTGACAAGTTTTTAGAAAACGTAAAAAAGTACACAAATATGCCAAAACAGAAAATATTTCAGACAAAAACTAGAAAAATTGGGTGTCAAATTGAAATTTTTTATCCAAAATTCGCTAGAAAACACAAGAAACTACAACAGTTTTTTAATTTTTTTTGCACTGATGAGAAACTTTCCTTTTCCTAGCAGTTTACAACAATAAAAATATCATTTGCAACTAAAATTTTTAGAAAAACTCTTGTACGTACACTCAGGGAACTTTTGCTTTTAAAATTTGTAGTTTGGGTTGTAATACAGTTTCTTTATTTTTAATGTGAATGTCAGTCGTATGTAGAACAAATTAAAATTTTTAATAACCATGTAGTTCATTTAAAAAAACAAACCACTTCAAATGACTGTTTTATGATTTTGTATTCATTTTTTATAGTTGTTTTTTGTTATTTAAAAAAATAAAAAAGTAAATGTTTGCTTACTTTTTACTAACATATGTGGTTAATTTTTATTACAATTGTTAGTAATTTTTTGGACAGTAAAAACAAATGACAAATGTAAGTCGTCATTTCTTCAAGTGAAATTTAATTTGTTTTTGACTACAATTGCTGTCGTCTTTACCTACATAATATTCTCAGTGTGTGTATCCTAAACCATATTAAAATACGTGAGTTGTATTTTTAAATGAATATATAAATAAATATTATTTTTAATACATTTATAAATTTTTAATACATTTACTTTTAAATAAAGTCAATATTTTTTGCATTTTTAAAAATTGTATAAGGTTGAGGTTATGTAGCTTTTGTAATCAATGAGCTATTGACCTAAAAAGAATTCTAGTGGAAATCTACAGGTCTATTTTATAAAACCCGTATTAATTTATAACGGAAGTTTCATTACATTAAGCACAGGCACCACAAATGTACATGCATGTTTTGTGTTACCATATGGTAACTATGTACAAGGTGATATGGGTTAATGACAAAATCAAGCAGCAACAAATTGAGTTCTTAGCACGAATCTTTTTTCTGAGTGTATAATTTACATACGTTGTATTTATTTTAACTGCTTTTGCTGTTGTTTTTATTCAATAATAAACCTTTTTCCAACATTGTTATTGGTTTGTGAATCGTTAAAAAAAAAAAGTGAAAGAAGTGACTAAATTCAGATAACGTTTTCCATAGAAAAGGGAGGGGTTTCATGTTAAGTGAACTTTTAAAGCCGATGTCTTGGGAACGGGCTGAATCTTGCATTAAGTTGAGTCCTATTGGGAAATAGTTATGACACAAAACTTCAGCGGAGTCGGTCAAGGACTCTCCGAGTAGGAGGGTGTTGAATTTGACATTTTCGTCAAACAGCCCTTTTTCGGATACATAAAGGGTGTTTTTATAGAAGTATAGAACTTTGAAATGGAATATAACAAAGATGAATTTTTTAAATTGACATGAAATTTACTTTATTCGAAAGATAATCTTCTGGCATTATAATTTAAATATGACTTCTGGCATATGACCGCCACGGCTGACTCGGACGTAGTCTAATCTGGAGGTCCAATTTTCGATGACTTTTTCTAACATTTGTGGCCGTATATTGGCAATAACGCGGCGAATGTTGTCTTCCAAGTGGTCAATCGTTTCGGGATTATCGGCGTAGACTAGCGACTTCATATATCCCCACGGAAAATAGTCCAGCGGCGTAAAATCGCACGATCTTGGAGGCCAATTCTCGGGTCCGAAACGTGAAACTATGCGGTTGCCAAACGTTGCCATCAATAATTCAATTGTGTCACGAGCTGTGTGACATGTTGCGCCGTCTTGTTGAAACCACAGCTCCTGCACGTCATGGTTGTTCAATTGTTTGACGAAAAAAATCAGTAATCATGGCTATTGACGCATTTGGGGCCTTCCGCTACGCTACGCTCTACAGCAGCAATGACTTCTTCTGTACGCACTGTACTACGTCTCTGTGGATGCATATTATCATTTAGAGTAAACGTGGTGCGAAAACGTTCCATAGTTAAACGAATTAATTGCTCTGATGGACGATTATGTTGACCGTAAAGTGGGCGTAGTGAGCGATACGTATTTTTTTTTTTTTTCAATTGATGTTAAAATGCCAAACCAAACTAAACATAAATCACTTGACAGCTGACAAAATGGACGCCAGTTAAAAAAGTGTTGCCAACTTAAAGTTCTATACTTGTATGGCTTTTTCTTCAATCATAAAAAAAAAAAATTTAATTTCTGTTGACTTTTGTTTTTTCATTTTTTTTTTTTTAGAAAGCTTATGTCTTTCTTTTAAGTCGCTTAGTAGGATTTGTTTATCTTTCTTCTTTTCTTCCAAATTAGGGTACTTTTTGCACAAAAAAATGTGAGTGTTCGCCATTTTTTTCATATTTTCAGATTTTTTGCTAGTAAAAACCTATTAAAAACATGCTTGCTCTGAAAGTTCCTGAGATATTACCATTTGAAGAAGTGAAATTCTAAAATAGGTCCGAATCAGGTCCAGTTTTTGCGAATTACGGAATCAAATCAAGGCCAATTTATTTCTTTAGTTATTTAACCAAATAAATTTTCGATTAAATAAAAAAAAAAACAATAATGAAATATCTTGTTCCACTCTAGAACTACATTACACTCAAATAAACAAGTTAGTAGAAAAGTTAGTAAAACGTCTTGTAAATCAAGTATACTATTTTCCAGCAAAATTAACTGTATTGAACTAATGCTTTACTAATATTTTAATAATGTTTTACTAATTTATTTTGCTAAAAAAAAATTGTGCTGATAAGCACATTAAAAGTGTGGTCGCCAACCAGATTGAAAGATATACGCAGAATGAAGCAGATGTCGCGGCATGTCAAGATGTAGTAGAGACGAGAAAAATGATACTAAAAAGTGGCAATTCTTGTAAGACATATAAAAAATCAACCATGGAAGATTTATTTTTGAATCTGTTTTTCATACATAATAAAACAAAATGATGCCAACAATGTGTATCGTATACACACAAAAAAATCGTTGCCTAGTTACTTAGGAGCATTTCAACTAATAAAGTTTTGTTAACATAAGCTATTCAATAATTTAGTAGACACAAATAGAAACTTGGTAAAATGTTACTAGTTTTCGCATAACTTTTATGAATAAATGCTCCTAATTACTAAATTGCGGATTAAAAAAACTTAAAATTTTGTGCTGTCACCGAGTTGTCAAAGTAAATGTCTATTAATTAAATTAAAAACAAAATAAAATATTTAAATTTAATAAAGATTAAATGTGTATTTGTAAACTAGATAATTAAAGTTACTATTATAGTTAACATTAATATAGTCACTATTAATATAGTTACTATTAATATAAGTAGATAGGAAATGGGCACTTTGTAACGAAAAAAAAAAAAAATTTCAAAAAATTTAAAAAAAAATAAGGTAAAAAAAAATGTTCAAAAAGTTAAAAAGTAAAAGTGTGAAAAAAATTTTCAAAAATTTAAAAAAAAAGATATTAAAAAAAAATTTTCAAAAATTTAAAAATAAAATTTAAAAAAATTTTCAAAAAATTTAAAAAAAATTTCAAAAATTTTTAAAAAAAAGAAAAAAATTTCAAAAAATTTAAAAAATAAATTAAAAAAAAAAAAAAAAAAAAAAAAAAAAAAAAAAAAATTTAAAAAATAAATTTAAAAAAAAAAAATTTAAAAAATTTAAAAAAATAAATTTAAAAAAAAAAAAATTTCAAAAAATTTAAAAAATAAATTAAAAAAAAAAAAAAAAATTTCAATAAATTTAAAAAAATTTGCGCAGTGAAAAAATAATTTTAAAAAAATAAATTTTCAAAAAATTTGCGCAGTGAAAAAATAAATTTAAAAAAATAAATTTTCAAAAAAATTTGTGCAGTGAAAAAATAAATTTAAAAAAATAAATTTTCAAAAAATTTGTGCAGTGAAAAAAATAAATTTAAAAAAATTTGCGCAGTGAAAAAAATAAATTTAAAAAAATTTGCTCAGTGAAAAAAATAAATTTTCAAAAATTTGCGCAGTGAAAAAAATAAATTTAAATGAAAAAAGTGTAATTTCTGACTCAGTGAAAAAAGATAAATTTTCATAAACATCTGGCCCAGTAAAAATTCTGTGTGTGGAGAATATTTTATTACACAATTATGTTTTACCGACGGCTTTTCACAATTTTACATCTATGAAAAAAAGAAGAATTTTCTGCCCCAGTTTTTTCACTGGGATGATGGGATTATGTGCATAGAAAATTCTTTGTGTTTACATTATGAAAATATTTTTGAGAAGAATTTGTACACAATATAATCAAATTGGTGTCGCGTTGATATACATGTAAAATTAATTATAGATCGTTTTCTCAGCCTACAGACAGAATGTGTCAAGTGTTTTAGGCGACATGATAAAAATTTGTCTAATATTTAAATTGTGTTTACATTATGAGAATATTTTTGATGTGAACAGATCAAATCATGATCAAACACATCTTGTACGTCTCATTGATATACATGTAAAATTTTTTATACGGATCAGCCTACAGACATAATGTGTCAAGTGTTTTAGGTGACATAGTAAAATTTGGATACTATTTAAATAATATACAAGACAGTGTATTTTGTATATTTTTCATTTTATTCATTTATTAAACGCTTAGATGTTTATAATACATTTCAATAAAATTAATTATAGATCGTTTTCTCTGTCTATAGACAAAACAGCTACAAGTATCAGGTCCCTCTCTGCAACTATCAATAGACCATGGACAATCAATGAAATGTTCCCCATGTATCGAGTCTAGGCACTCCTTATTTTCAAATTCATCCATTATATTCGTAAAGTTTAATATATAATGGAGATCCTCAAAAGAAATGTGTCCATCATATTCAAGAAGAAAGGTGTCAATTCTCTCTCGTAGTGTTGGATTTAATATCATTGTTTCAAGATTGTTGTTTCTCCTTCGATATAATTTATAATACTAATTATAAAATGTTTAATGTAAAAAGAGGATACTTCAGAAATATACCCCCAAGTTCTCATTATATAAGAGTGAGGGGGTGCAAATATTTCCTATTGAATACACTCTCTCACTCCAACTTGATCAATTGGCTGGGATGGGGGTGGAGTTAAACCATAAGAATGATTTTAATTATTTCCTTTCCTTTTAATAAGTTGAATGTAAGAGCAATCATTCAGTAAAAAGTTGTCAAACAGTAAAGTTATAAAAAATAATACATTGTTTTATTTACATATTAAAATTTTAAATTTCTAAATATGTCATCATCATCATCATCATTAATCAATAAATTCAATAGCCTCAACAGTAAGCAAATTCTATATATTAAAGATATGGAGAACTTAAAGTCGTATACGGTGTTGAACGCCCTAAAAATTAAAACTAAATTTGGTGAATGCTTGAGACTAGAAGTGCAAAATAACGTCATATTTCTGCCTACCAGATATAACGCCATGACTGATGAAGAGCTAATAGAATTATCCTCTGGAAATTATCACATTAAAAAAGAAGTTGGTGTAGATGAGAAATCATATCAACTACACCTGGAGAAAATCAATTTACCTAATGAATTTATTATTCTTCAAAATACAGCATATCCAGTATGGAATTAAAATGTAATCAAATGTTATTAAATAAATCAAAAATTATATAATAAAATTAAAAAAAGAAAAATTATTTGTTTTTATTTATTTATTATTAATTTCATTCAAAAATTTTAGACATAAATGTCCACAATTATATAAATTATATTTTTGCTGTTGATTATAATTATATTCTATATTGCTACCTAAATATTTTACTACTTCCAACGGTGGCTGCAAATTTCCAAAACTGTCGAAATATTCTGTTTTTTGATTATTTTTATAGTATGCTACCCAATGGGTTCCAGGACCATTTGAAGAATCCAAATTAACAATTCCACATTCTTTTGGTCTGGGGCGTTGGGGGAGTGAATCTCTCATAAAAACGCCTCTAAAATAGGGAATATGTGTGGCAAACATCCTTAAATCAACATCAGTGACTGGTCTTTTGGGTAGCATCTTTAGTAGTTTTTTGATGATCTATTAAATACAAGACCATATCCGTTCTTATATGGCTTAAGATATAGTCCTCTTCCCATCGCAATAGCCTCCATTGTTTTATTATGTTTAATAGCCTCCTCTAGTTGTTGCTTAGCATTTTCTGCAGTGTTAATTGCTTTAGCAATAGCTGCGCCACCAGAAGATAGACCACCTAAGGCTCCGAGTGCAGTAAGAATTGGTACTAAAGGCAAGAAACCTCCAATTTTGGGAACATTAATTATGCGAGGTATTACTACTTGAGATTTTTTTCCTTTTAACGATTTATTGATAACTCTCCGTGCAATTTTAACAGCATCATTTATATCTCTGGGCTTTTCCTTCTTTAAACTTCTTGTAGCCATTCTTATTGCAGCCTTAAAAATTTCCTTTCCTCTCTTATCTTTCTCCTTTAATCCCATTCCAAATTTAACTTTTGCTTTCATTGCGTTGCTTACGAGATATGCGTTAGTTTTCTCGCCAATACTACTATCCTCGGCTAAAACTCTTTCCCAAGCACGATTTTCAAGTATTTTATCAGCTTGCTGTCGTTTATTAATATCCTTGTTTTGAGAATACGCTATGTCATGTTATTTGCAAGCTGCGTCCAAGGGATTTATACCCTTATCACCTCTATTAATCCGTTTTTCTAGTTTGGTGCCTGGTCCACAATATTGATAACCTGGTAAATGTAGTTCAACTGGTAAGGAATCGATAATTCTATCAACCAAACCACTCCCTGAGATAGTCGATGTATGATTAACTGGCTTATTGTAATGAATGACCATTTTATATATCTAGAAAACTAATAAAATAGAAAATTTTAGAATTTAAATTTTAATTATGAAAATGCGCTTGATCAAACAACACGATAATATTATTGTAAGGAATGTAGATTCCTCAACTAGTATTCACGAGAAAAAAAGACATAATGTCTTATTACCCAATTCTATTAGATGTCTTATAGTGGGACCATCCAACTGTGGAAAGACCAATGTAATGATTAGTCTGATTGAAAGTCCAAGTGGCCTTAAATTTGAAAATATATACTTATACTCAAAATCACTCTATCAGTCAAAATATGAATACTTGAAGAGGCTTATATCACCGATAAAAGGAATGGGATATTTCACATTTTCTGATAACGACAGTGTTATACCGCCAGATGAGGCTAAAAATAATTCAATTTTTATATTTGATGATGTTGCTTGCGAGAAGCAAAATAATATTCGTAAATATTTTTGTATGGGTCGTCATAAAAATGTGGATTCCTTTTATTTATGTCAAACTTATACCCGAATTCCAAAACATTTAGTACGAGATAATGCAAATATGATTATAATGTTTAAGCAGGATGAAATGAATATGAAGCACATATATAGCGATCACGTTGGAATGGATATGAGCTATAAGAAATTTTATGATATATGTCAAGAATGTTGGAAAGACAAGTATGGATTTTTAATAATAAGCAAAGATGATGATTTAGATGTAGGTCGCTATAGAAAATCGTTTAATATTTTCATTGAAATATAAAGGATGAATTCATAAATATTAGTTAGTTACGAATAGATCATTGAATCAATTAGATCGATATCAGACCAGCCAGCAGACATCTGATCTGATAAACCAGACCAGCCAGCAGACATCAGATCTGATAAACCAGACCAGCCAGCAGACACCTGATCTGATAAACCAGACCAGCCAGCAGACACCTGATCTGATAAACCAGACCAGCCAGCAGACATCTGATCTTGCCGATACCTAATCATAATTTTAAAACTAATAAACGATGGAAGAAAAAGTTTTGGAAGAATTAGTAAAGACGAGAAATGCTTTGAAAAGGAAATTTCAAAGTATAAAATTTGATGAATCTAACACAACTAAACAACTCAAAGATACATTTAGGCCTATAACGGAACCATTGAAGGAATTTATTGATATTTCTAAAAATACTAATACAATTTCAAAAATTATTAAAGATGAAATTAAAAATGAAATGGCTAATTACTCAAATATTAGCTTTAACAAAGTACCGATGAAATTCGAGTCAAGTACTCCGAAGAAAGAACATATAAGTACTAATGGTGAAGATGAGACACTAAAGTCTTTATATAAGACAAATGATGATGAAAATTTCTATTCTCAAGAGGATACAATAGAGAATGATGATATTAATGTTTCAACTAATCCGATAGATTTATCCTGGTTGGGTAAAAAAAATATGTTGGATACTCTATATGGGCCACATAAAAATTCTAGTGGAGAATGGAAATTTGGTAACAGCAATATAAAAATAAATGACGATAAAATTGAGGTAGGAATCCAAATGTGGCTCCTTACACCAGGTCTTTATCAGTTAATGTTTTATTCAAAACCAATGAATTATGATAAAACTGAATTGGAGATTTACAAGAAGATTTTAATTGAAACAAATGCTCATAAAAGAGATTATAAATCCGATGGACAGCTAAAAGGCACCAGAGCATATAAATATCGAAACATTATAAGTAAATTATTTAAAAATGATAAGACAGGAAGTGGTTTAATGAAATTGAATTCAAATAAATCAAATTATATATATTGGAATGATCCAAATGAGTTGGTTGATCGCCTTCGGCTATTGATAGCATCACAAGTCGCTGGTCATAATAATCATAATAATGAAATAGTCTCAATAATTGAAGAATTGCGAGAAGCTGATATTGTTATATAAAATCTAATGAATATCTTGCAAATTAATTAATAAGTGCATATCATTCAACATGTGTGAATGTCACATCTATTGAAGCTTGAAATTATGAAATATATAAAGTAATATATAAAATGTTTCAACGCTGTTTATTATCAATGCGAATAACATTAACATCATTTGTCCGCAAAACTAGAAGATTATTTTGGAAGAAAAAGATGCAATCTAAAAAATTTTCATACACATATAAAAAACAAAATCACAAGAGACATACATATAAAAATCAAAATGACTACAAAACGAATTCTTGTAAATGAGTTGCATAAACAAGCTCGAAAATATTTTAAACGTCGCAGAGTTGTGATGAAAGGTATAGATGATTTGTGGCAAGCTGATCTAGTTGAAATGGGAAATTATTCTGCACATAATAATGATTTCCGATATCTACTAACAGTTATTGACACATTTTCAAAGTTTGCTTGGGCAGCACCACTTAAATCGAAAAATTCAACAGATGTTGTCAAGGCAATGGAAAATATTTTCAAATTAGGTCGTATACCAAAAAACTTGCATACCGATGATGGTAAAGAATTCTTTAATAAACTCTTTAAAAAATTTATGGAAAAGCATAGCATAAATCATTACTCAACGTATAGTGTAATGAAGGCATCTATTGTGGAGAGATTTAATAGAACCTTAAAGGGAATGATGTGGAGAGAATTTAGCTATAATGGATCTTATCATTGGATTGAGCTATATAAAGAATTAGTTGCCCGATACAATAAAAAAATTCATCGAACAATCAAAATGGCACCCATTGATGTCAATTCTAAAAATGAAAAAATGCTGTTGGATACCGTGTACAATCATCTAAAAATATATAAAATATCAAAGTTTCATGTTGGTGATTATGTACGCATCAGCAAATATAAGCATATTTTTGAAAAAGGATATACCCCCAATTGGACAACAGAAATTTTCAAAATTAAATCTGTAAGAAATACATATCCTACAACATATATTTTGGAGGATTATCAAGGAAATAATATTGAAGGAGGATTTTATGATGAAGAACTTTCAAAGACTCGCTTTCCTGATACATATCTTGTTGAAAAAATTTTAAAAACTAAGGACGATAGAGCATATGTTAAATGGTTAGGTTTCTCAAATCAACACAATTCTTGGATTAATAAAAATGAAATATTATAAGATTCTAGCACTAAGTATAAAAGAGCATACTATTTTATATTTTAATTTAATCATATCGAGATCCTCAATTAGTAAATATCTACAGCACAAGAAAATGGACAAGTTTTTTAAGAGCTCTGAAGTAAAATATGAAAAATTGAAATATTGCAATTATTGTGGCAGTAGTGATCACACAGAAGATAAATGTCAACGTAAAAAGGAGGATAATAAAGCTAATAAATAAGAAACATCCTATGAAATAATTTACAATTTTAATTTTAAGAGTTATATATAAATGTACTGATTATATTTAATATTAAATAAAAAAGATTTATATTGCTTAAGAAATACACATTTTTATTTCATTTATATCACTTACTATTTGACCAGCAAAATGTCAATAACATTAACATTGAGCGGAAGATCATCTGATTTATCAGCAAATTATTTTCCTCGCATAAATTTAAATGAAGACTATGAATGTGCATTGATTGATTTTTATTCATACAACCGCATACCAAATGTTGATGACTATAACAATTTATTTCAAATTGGTAATGATGTTATTAAAGTGCCCATTGGATCATATGAATTGAAAGATATTGTTAATTTTATAAAAGAGGAATATGAGAAACGTAATGTAGGAAAAGTTATTAATATGGAGGCGAATAATAATACAATGCAAGTTCAAATATTTACTTCCGATGATCCAATATTTTTCAATGGAGAAAATTCAATAGGACGATTGTTAGGTTTTAATAAAAAAATCTTAAAACCTAAGGAGTATCACCTATCTGATTTGCCAGTGAATATTTTTAAAGTAAATCTCTTGCGTATAGAATGTAATATTGTAGTCAACACCTACATAAACAATTCTCATGCACATACATTGCATGAGTTTGCAATTAAAGTTCCACCTGGATATAAAATCAATGAGATACCGAGGAATCTAATTTATTTACCAGTGAACTCCAGAGAGATAAGTTCTATATCTGTACGGATAGTTGATCAATACGGGGATTTAATTAATTTTCGAGGAGAAGAAATAACAATTCGTCTTCATTTAAGACCAAAAAATATAATGATAATTTATAATAATAAGGATTCTAATAAAAATACATCCTCATTCACAACACAATCAACAGTTAAATCAACTTTATTATCAGATAAAAAAACTAATTTTTCTCAAAGAAGCTTAACACGAACAAATATAAATTTTCTCAAATCATTAAATTTGCAATTGAAAATATAATGAGTTCAATAATAAATGTATTGGATAAACCCTTGTCGGATGATAATATTATAAAAAGGGATTATCACACATATACACCATACTTGCAATCATTTAACAATAATGATGAAATACGGATATCCATACAAAATCAGGACTTGTATGTTTTACCTAGTGAGAGTTTTATTTACGTTGAAGGTTCTGTTGAAGACACTAACGATGCAAAATTAGTAGCATCTACCAGAAATTGCCGTTTAAAAAATAATTTTGTCGCTTACTTGTTTGATGAAATACGATATGAGCTCAATGGTATAGAAATTGATCGCACTCGTCATCTAGGTGTTTCAACTACAATCAAAAATTATGTCTCCTTGTCCGCTGCGGATAGTATTATTATGAAAAATGCTGGTTGGAATAAAACTGAAGATTTGGATGTACTAAATGGACACTTTAATTTTTATATTCCACTGAAACTTTTAATGGGATTTGCTGAAGATTTTAATAAAGTCATTTTAAAATCTAAACATGAATTAATTTTACTGCGTACACTCATAAAAAAAAGTTTGTAAAGTCAGCAAAAAATTTTGCTGAGTCAGCAAAATTTTAGTCAGGAGGATGCTTGCAAAAAAGTTGCTAATGTCAGCAAAATCTTTTGCTGAAAATCAGCGAGCTGATTTTTAGCAACAAAATTTGTAGATTCAGCAAAAGTTTTGCTAACACTTAGTAGATTAGAAATAAAAAAGCGTTGGTAAAAATTAATAAATTTTTTGCTGAATTTTAGTAGACTGAAAAAAACGCAAAAAATTTGTAGAAAAATTGTAATTTAGTTAATTTATTTGCTGAAAATCATAAAACATATTTTTGTGATTCTTTTAAAAATAATTTACTATAATAACGAAATATAACAATTTTAATTTTCCCACATTGACGACATGAATTAATTTAATATCTGAAAATATATAGAAATAAATATATATAACATAACAAAAATTTTCTTTCAACTACTTACATCAATGGTTGTCTTAATGATGCTATGACGAAACTGCCGAAGATAATTCTAGAAACGAAACGAAAAAATAAACAAAACAAACGAAACGAAAAAAACAACCCTTTTTTTGCAATAAGAAAAAGAAACCATACAAATCTACCTAAGATGTGTGTTTTTGTCTTTCTCTTTACTCTGTCTACATGTCTGTATATGTTTTCTCATGGTTGATTTTTTTTACTTGTCTTGTTAGAGTTGTACTTTTTAATATCATTTTCCTCTTCTCTACTACATCTTGACATGCCGCGACATCTGCTTATCAGCACAATTTTTTTTAGCAAAATTAATTAGTAAAACATTAGTATATTAGTAAAGCATTAGTATAAAACAGTTAAGTGCTGAATAAGTATAACAAAAATTTTAGCTGAAAACACGATTTTAGCAAAAATATTTGCTAAAAAATAGTATACCTGATTTACAAGACGTTTTACTAACTTTTCTACTAACTTATTTTTTGAGTGTAGTAAAAGTGATGAAGGCATGGTATATTCAACAGTAGCTACTGAAAAACCCAAAATAAAAATTACAAATATTTCATGGAGAATTCCTCATGTGCACTTATCGGATTTTAGTAAATTAAATATGATGAAAGTGATAAAAAACGGAGAAAACTTGCCAATAGCATTCCGCAGTTGGGATTGCCATTATAATCCTCAACTAACAACTGGAAATAGTCACATTTGGAATGTAAAGTTAGCTACCAACAGAGAACGTCCACGTTTTGCATTAATAGCCTTTCAAAACGATAAAAAATTTGTTCATTGTAATATAACTAATCTCAAAGTTCACTTGAATTCAGAATCGTATCCTTATGATGATCTTAATATTAAATTTGCTAATGAACGATTCGCTATTCTCTACGATATGTATGTGAGATTTCAACAAAACTATTATATGAGAGATCCTCAACCCATCCTGAATTGTCAAGAATTTAAACATAATGCTCCTATTATTGTCATTGATGTGAGCCATCAAAATGAATCTACTACAAACGGTCCAATTGATATAAAAATTGAGTTTGAGACAAGCAGTAATATTCCAGAAAACACGTCTGCCTATTGTATTCTCATCCATGATCGATTAATTGAATATAATAATTTAACTGCTCAAGTACGCAAAGTTGTTTAAAAAAAATACATCAATTTTAAAAAAGAAAAATTTTTATACTCATCCTGAAATAATTAATTTTCACCAACATTTTTTAAGAGAAACACATTTTTTATATTTGATATTTTTTCAAAATCTTTATTAAATATTTTTCTAATAATATATTTAAACAATAGTACAATAATCATTAAATATAAAATTTAATTTCTTAAATTTGTGTATATTATATATATAAATAAAATGAAATAATAAAATTAAAATACAATTAAAAAATAATACATTGTTTTATTTACATCTTAAATTTTAAATTTCTAAATATGTCATCATCATCATCATCATCATTATCTTCATCATCATCACTATCAATCTGCATAAACGATTGATTATCAATATTACTATGAAGATTTAAATTACTATTATCAATTAGCAACATTAAATCATCACCATCGCTATCTCTATTAAAATTGTCAATTATTTGATGGATAGAATTAACATAGCTATCAAAATTATTTTCACCACACTTAGAGCATCTTTCATTTCCACATTTATTGTTAACACCCCCAAGAGATTCTATTCTAGACTCATCACACCTAAAATGACCCCTAGCAAATGTATGAATTTGATCATTCATAATAATTCGTTTGTCATCAGCATAACTTAAAACGATTTTATGTATTGATCGTGTATGTAATTGATGTTTATCAGATCTAATTACAATCATATTATCAGATATATTTTCTTGTTCAAATAAGACCCTTTTGTAATCATTTATACTAATTTTGTCTATAACACACTTTTTCACACCTTTGGACTTTTTCATCTCTTGTATGTCAACGGTTTTAATGGCATACATTTTGGATCTAAGACCAACAAATTCTACCATTAGTTTCCCATTATTTTCATCCTTCATCATTCCTAACACCTTTTTATTGACTAGCGGTAGGTTGTATGGATTATTGGGATGAAAATTTGATGTGTCAAATTTGGTATGAATATCATTACGAATATCATCATAAAAGTCATTCGTTTTAATGGTATATATAAATGAATCCGTGTCCATGTAATTGAGAGAGATGTTATTTTTATATTTTGACTTCATGTATCCATAATGAAATTCATACATATTTAATTTCGATAGTTCTAGTACAACAAACCCTAAATATATAGGTTTGTCATATACAATATTCATTTTCTGTAATTCTACAGCAAAGAGATCATCTGTAAATTGAGAAGTGCTAACAAAGTTTGGTTTTGAAATTAGCGCTCGAAGACCTAATTGTTTTTTATTTGTAGTTTCCCACCCATGAGCAATCTTAACATCTCGACGTTTTTCAACATTCTCCATAGTTTTACCATATACGGCATTATTCATAAGTTTATAAAAATTTTTCTCAAAGTCAGTAGTAGATTCTGATCTCTTTTTAGTATTTAAATCTATATATGTATTCAACCATGGTTCTTGACGATATTGAAGAATTCTATGAGTTTTTCCTAGTTTAAGTCCATACTTAAGGCATTGCTTCAGATGTCTATAATCAATAGAATATTTTATTTTGTCTTCTAAATCTGCGATAAGCTTTTTATGCTTTGAAATGCCAACTACCTTAATTTTGGGGGCAAAAGGTAAATCATTATGATCATCGTGAATAGAGTGGGGGTATATTAAATCTACTTCTAAAATATAGCCCAGTGGTGAATTATCTGATATTTTATTCACATCAAAACTCTCTACTTTCTCCTCATCTAACCACTCAAAGCCTCCAGTTGGGAGATATTGTGACATTGCCCAACCATACAAATTATTGGCATCTAAATATGTTAAAAACACTGAAGGTTTGCTTGCATCATAATCTTCTAAGTATTTGTTGTTAGCCTTAGAATATCTTTGTGAACATTGTACAAGCCCACCTCTTATTCCCTCATGTATGAAATTATACATTTCTTCATCAGTTAATAATTCAAGCTCAATTCCAGTTATTTTTAACATTGCATCCCACGAGAGTCCTGGAGCAGTATAATAATGACATGGATCAAGCCTATAAACATTTTTACATACTTTTCTAAAGTTTTCAAAAATGTCTGTGAGGAGGAGTACATCACTTTTAAGATATATTTTGATGAAATCTTGAAGAGTTTCACAATTAAATTCTTTCCAAACTTTCTGGGCATGATCATAATCTTCTAATGAGCACTCGGAATTATTTAAAATGTTGAAGAAATCTTCACGACTGGGAAGTTGAGTCTCATTAAATTTATTCATTGAATCCATATATGAATATGGAAAAACTCCCTTTCTTTTAATTAAATTAAATTTGTTTTCCTCGCTAAAATGTTCTCGAACTGTTTTAAAATCATCGGTACTTAAATTACTTGCAAGACTTTCTATACTTGATGCCATAAATCTGTATGAATCTAAAAATCGAATTTGTAGATGTTGTTTATCCCCAACATCAATGGTTAGGGACATTGAGATGTATACTTCCTTGTTTAGAGGAATGACACTTATATTCGCACCTTCTACGTTATTCAATTCTTTGAAAAAAAGATGCGAATCGTATGCCGATAAATTATGGAAAAATACTGGAATAAATTTTGGTGTTCTATATTTAATATTGCAGTTATTGTGTGCAGCACCTCTATATTTTCCAGTAAGATGACAGTGATCTCTTACTGTATGATTTTTTGGATCATTAATTAATTCTTTACCACAAATGTGACAATTTATAGCAGAATCATGTGAAATTATTTCTAAGGATGATAATGACATTTCTACAATTTTACTGAGATAATTGTCATAAATATATCTTGCATCCTTTACTATATTTTTTACAAAATTCGCAGGTGAATCTTCACCGAATTGGATGCGATGTTTTGACATATTATCATTATAGCTACATTTTATAAAATAGCTATATGCACAGGCTACGTGCTTCTGTACATTTCTAGTTTTTATACTAACTTGTTCGTTGACTGGTTTTAAAATCGACTCGAAGTCAGCATAAATGACGAATGGCACATCCAATTCCCTATGCCCATTTTTGAAGTTGATTAAAGACTTGTCAGCTTTGGGCATTATTGGCACCCTTCTCCTACATAAATCCTTGTGATTTTTAATCTGGCGTCACTATCTGTATGGTATAAGCATGTGTTGCATATAAAAAGACCCCCTCTATGAGAAGTTATACTGTATCGCAAAAATCTAAGAAAAATTAAATAAAAAATAATATTTGTATAAATATATATATATCATTATTAAGTTATAGAAGTATTGTTTTTACCTTGACACGTCATTAATTAAGACGTAGTGAGATAAATCATCCTTTGTTAGTAAAAGGAGATTTATGTGTCTTGATTTCTCTTCCTGGGTGATGTAGTATGGTCCAACGATTGTATTATCTTCAAACCCAAAAACATTGATGCTAATTAAATTTTGTTTCTCAAATTTCCTTATATCTTTGAGCTTAAGAGGGAAATCTATATGGCTGAAATTTAGCTCTACATCACCCACTGTTATTTTCTCAGCAGCAATATTTTGTATATTGTAAGAATAACATTTTACTTTTTCATCTCTTCGTAGCTCCCGTTCAGAAAATAGTGATGCTATTAAACACCATTTGAAGCAGAATACATCCTTATTCCTTATATTAGTGCATCCACCACGATTTGCAACAATTTTTGGTGAGGGAATATACTGAGAACCTCTAACAATTTTGGCTTGATTCACATTAATTTCAAGACTTTTAATTGTGACGAGAGTCCATCCACTATCCCGTTCTTGGAACTCTGACATTTTGGCACAGATTTCATCAACCCTTAAATCATATATTTTGGAGATGTCATCAGCTCTGGTCACCAAAACCATTTTTGATACATGATGAATTGTTGCAGCACTTATATCATCATGAGTCATTTTTATGTAATCACATTTTAACTCCATATTGAATTTATAGGAGATGTGTTTATATCTAGAGTCTTGTAGGATTAATATTGCACAGGGTTTTAATGATTCAAACAATTGTTGTGGAGCAAGTATTCCCTCCAGATCATTTGTATGCTTATAAACTTCCATTCTTTCGCTAAAGTTGCTGCTGCTAACAGCAAACTTATCGCTTACTAATATTGTACCACAATTCGTGCGATGTTTTATCGTCTTTAAATGATGTGCATAGGAAGATATATTTACCAATTCATTGCATTCAACACAAAATTTAGATGATGGTCCTGCGTGGGTCTTCTCATGCTCCCGCAGTGATGAAAGACTTAAAAATAGCTTCCCACATTCCACACAATGCAATTTTTGATGATTATCCATCATCTTTTTTTCGTCAAAGCTCAAGTTGCAGCCATTACACGTAAATTGAGTCATTTTGATTTAAGTAGTTATTTTATTTTAGAATTAACTTCAACTTTTATATAAATATGATGAATATTTTAATTAATTTTTAATTTTAGAGGACGATTATGTATTCACTTTAAAATCAAGAGAACTAGTGATTGATATTAATTAAATTTCGAATTTATATAGGAAAAAATTTGAAAAAAATTTTCAATTCCATCATCTAAATGTATTATAAACATCTAAGCGTTTAATAAATGAATAAAATGAAAAATATACAAAATACACTGTCTTGTATATTATTTTAAATAGTATCCAAATTTTACTATGTCACCTAAAACACTTGACACATTATGTCTGTAGGCTGATCCCTATAAAAAATTTTACATGTATATCAATGAGACGTACAAGATGTGTTTGATCATGATTTGATCTGTTCACTCAAAAATATTCTCATAATGTAAACACAATTTAAATATTAGACAAATTTTTATCATGTCGCCTAAAACACTTGACACATTATGTCTGTAGGCTGAGAAAACGATCTATAATTAATTTTACATGTATATCAACGCGACACTAATTTGATTATATTGTGTACAAATTCTTCTCAAAAATATTTTCATAATGTAAACACATTTTAATTATTAGACAAATTTTACTATGTCACCTAAAACACTTGACATAATACTGTCATCCACATATTTTAAATATTACACTAATTTGATTATATTGTGTACAAATTCTTCTCAAAAATATTTTCATAATGTAAACACAAAGAATTTTCTATGCACATAATCCCATCATCCCAGTGAAAAAACTGGGGCAGAAAATTCTTCTTTTTTTCATAGATGTAAAATTGTGAAAAGCCGTCGGTAAAACATAATTGTGTAATAAAAATATTCTCCACACACAGAATTTTTACTGGGCCAGATGTTTATGAAAATTTATCTTTTTTCACTGAGTCAGAAATTACACTTTTTTCATTTAAATTTATTTTTTTCACTGCGCAAATTTTTGAAAATTTATTTTTTTCACTGAGCAAATTTTTTTAAATTTATTTTTTTCACTGCGCAAATTTTTTTAAATTTATTTTTTTCACTGCACAAATTTTTTGAAAATTTATTTTTTTAAATTTATTTTTTTCACTGCACAAATTTTTTGAAAATTTATTTTTTAAATTTATTTTTTTCACTGCGCAAATTTTTTGAAAATTTGTTTTTTTTTAATTATTTTTTTCACTGCGCAAATTTTTTTAAATTTATTGAAATTTTTTTTTTTTTTTTTTTTTTTTTTTTTTTTTAATTAATTTTTAAAATTTTTTTTTTTAAATTTTTTGAAATTTTTTTTTTTTTAATTTATTTTTTAAATTTTTTGAAATTTTTTTTTTTTTTTTTTTAAATTTATTTTTTTAAATTTTTTGAAATTTTTTTTTTTTTTTTTAAATTTATTTTTTTAAATTTTTTGAAATTTTTTTTAAATTTTTTGAAAATTTTTTTTTAATTTTATTTTTTTAAATTTTTGAAATTTTTTTTTAAATTTATTTTTTTTAAATTTTTTGAAAATTTTTTGAAAATTTTTTTTTAAATTTTATTTTTTAAATTTTTGAAATTTTTTTTTTTAAATTTATTTTTTTTTAAATTTTTTGAAATTTTTTTTTTTTTTTTTTTCACCAAGCCAAAATCATCATGCCGACTGCGCTGCTTTTCATTACAAAGTCCCCAACACATTTTTCAGCCTCTGCCGACTGCGCTGCTTTTTCGTTACAAAGACCCCATTTCCTATCTACTAATATAGTTACTATTTATCTTGTGAGGTGAAATTGCAAACAAATATACGTTCAGGTAGACAGACTAAAGCGAAAGACAAGGACACACTTCTTACGTATTACTATATGTTTATTTTTTCTTATTGCAAAAATAGGTTTTTATATTTAGACAAGCATTGATGTAAGTAGTTGAAAGATAATTTGTTTATGTTGTATATAATTATTTCTATATATTTTCAGACATTAAGTTAATTCGTCTCGTCAGTGTGGAATTATGAACATTTTTATATTTTGTAGCTTATTGTTAATTATTTTTAAAAGAATAACAATAAATTAAAGTATAATTTTTCTAGAAATTTTTTGTGTTTTTTTTCAGCTATAATTTTATTAACAATTAGCAGGGAATTTTTAATTTTGAATCAACTAAGTGTTACCAAAACTTTTGCTGAATTTTCTAATTTTGTTGCTAAAAATCAGCTCCTTAATTTTCAGCATTAGCATTTTTTTTGCAACCACCCTCCTGACTAAAATTTAGCTGACTCAGCAACATTTTTTGCTGACTTTACAAACTTTTTTTTAAGTGTACATTAAAGTATACATTAAAGTATAAATAAAAAAATTATTTGTTGCTATTTTTTCGCCCAAAAAGCACCAACAGTCTACAAATAATTACTTACTTTCTCACATAAAGAATGTCCCACTTATAATCTGGACCAACGAACATAAAGACTAAAGAAGAACAAAGATACTCAACATCTGTTAAATTTTATATACCAACTGGTTTTTAAGAGAAACCGTTTTTCAGAGGTTTTTTTTTAATGAATATTTTTAGTATATATAAAGGAAATTTTGTGTTAGTTATACAAAACTTTTTTAGGGAAAGCATTAAACAATACAAATTAACTTTAAAATTTAATTAAAATTGCTTAAAAGCATGAAAATTAATTAATTTAAAGTACCAATGTTAAAACCTTTTGTTTTAACTCTCTTAAAACCAGTTCAGGTTTTTAGAAGAGAGCGTTTGTCGTTAGGAAATTACATGGCATGAGATAGAAAAAATTAATAGAGATCTGATCATTAATTATATATATTTTGGACATCCTGACTTCAATGGCGTACTTAATTTTTTGATCAATGGTACAGATTTCGAGAAAAATGTCTTTTAAAGGAATTAAATAACAAGAGCTGTGTTCATATTTATGGCCCATATATAATGCACAAAACCTTATATTGAAACCACGGCTTCACGTTTTATGAAGATTTTAACCTTTTTTACAGTTTAAGCGAATATTAACTCTTAATGAACACTTGACCTGAATAAGTGTTAGTTTTTTTTTTTAAAGAGGCAATTAATGGGAATTATTTTGAAGAAAAAAAATGTATTTGCATATAGCGGATTATAATAAACGCGATTTTTCAAAAATTGTATATGGCACCATAGCTTTTCAAGTTGACCCCAGGGGTCATACTTTTGGTCTAATATGTGGGCACATCTAAAAAATTATGTTGCAAAAATTGAAGCAAAAAAGTTTCCATTTGCAAAAGTTATCGTAATATAATTATTTTTTTCTCTGGTAAATTAAATTAAAAAATTAAAACAATAAAAACTAAAACGGTAAAACTGTATGTATTTTACAATTTATGGTTTATAATTTGTATAAATTTTTCTAAATATTTTTTCTTATACGACCTGTTTACTTCACTTGTCTCTTTTATACTGACACAATATAAAAAATACACAAATTCTGAAACGCAAACATCGCATTACAACGACCTCTGCTGGTTTTGATTATCAAAATAATATTTTTAGACTTTAGTAAATTCAGCTAAAAAAATTATTTAGTTAAAAATTTAGTATTTCTCAAGTCAAAATAGCAAAATGTTTAATTAAAATCTAAATTTGAACTAATTTGTCTACTATTTTTGTTCTATGAGTGTAAATGAAGCGTTTCGTTACTTCTATTGGTAACAAAAACAATTTACATAGAAAAAACGCAACGCCTCCACTAGGTGAAATATAAAATGAAGACAGTAAAAATATAATCCTAAAAGCGAAAATATTTGCTCATACATTTTGTATGAAATTCAAAAATTCGCTGAGCTGCTGGCTATGTTTCGACTGAACGTGTTTTGCAATAAAACATGTTTTGTACATGTTTTGCCTTACATTTTTTTCCACCAAAACTCATGTTTTACTCAAAACACGTAATGGAAACATAGCATTAGTGTTTCATACAAAATGTAGGGGACAATTTTTTTCGCTTTTAGTTTTAGCTTTATTGTGACTACTCTCTGAGTTGCCATATTCATAATTTGTATTTCCTAACCCATTTTCAGTGTTGCCAAGTTAGGGCACAGACTAAACAGAGCCGACACAAGTAAGATGTGACAAAATTGTTTTGTAAAAAGCGTATTTTTTTTAAATAAAAATCTGAATGCCGTGTGTGAACGGGTAAGAACTTTGAATTACACATTAATTATTATAGACACTGTATTGTGTATATATTTATATCGTTCTAACACGATATTTTGAAGAGTTACCATCGCAAGTATTTTTGAGAAAATTTGTCAGTGCTGCCAGACTTTAAATTTTCGAGCCCGATCTAGTTAGTCTAGATTTAGGGTTATAAAAATCTGATTAAAAGCGGCTTTTGCCTTCCCGTTTAAAAAAGATATGATCTGTCCAAATATAATTAGATCTGTTTTACCAGATCTAAGCAGATCTTAAAGCAAATATGATAATTTTTAATGGGGGCAAATTTGAGATCTAATTAGATCTGATTAAATTTGTGCAGATCTGATATTTTTAGTTAAATGATTAATAAAAATCTATTATTTTAGTATTAATACCTGTATTCAAAATTTTATTGCAAATTAATGGATAACAAACTCACATTTAAACTTTTTTGAAATCCAGCTATCTCTCGCAGGGTTACTCCCAAAATGATCCGTAGTCATTTGTTAGAGTGTTAATAAATCCTAATTTATCTTCAGAGTAACCGCCATCTTTGTGTTTTTCTTGAACATACAGAAGATACAGACATATAAAAGACACGGACATATAGAAAATAAAATTTCTCTTCTTGCATTTGAATGAATATGTACCAAATTTTGGTTGATGGATCTCAAAAAAAAAAACTATCGTTGTTAAACTTTGTTTAAGATATATATTATTATTATTTTAAAGTCTTTCTATTTAGCAAAAAACGACATATTTTTACATTCCAAGAGCAATTTATTATATTTACATACAAAAAAATTAACCCTTTGTAGCCTATGAACTGAAAATTCAAAATTTTTTTGTTACGGGAAAGGTTAAGGTAAATAAAAAAACGTATTACTTAGAAATTAAAAAAATATCCTTTATTTATTATTTATTTGACATTACTGTTACATAACATAAAAATATAATTTTTTCATGTAAAAATATGCATTGTATAATAAGTAATTCACTTACCTAAAAAAAAGCAACCCAATTTTTTGCACTTTTTATATTTTTTTATAAAATTTTATATTTTCAAACTTGTCCCCATTCGTATTATGCAAATACGAATAGGGACAAACTGACGGAAGTCCAAAAATTACGCCATCTATGATATTTTTTAGGTACTAATTTGATCAGTGGTATGTCACAGTAGGGTCACACACATTTGAGCGAGCTAAATAAATTTAGTATGTATTATTTCGGGATTTTGGGGTTTGTTACAGTAATCTTAAATGCGGCTAAAAAGGGTTAATAAAAATTTTTAAAGTTTTGAAAATTTCAAAATTTCAAAATTAAACAAAGTTAATGAAAATTTTTGAGAATTCTAAAATTTTAAAAATAAACAAAATAACAAAAGAAAATTTTATATATATATACACATATGTATGTATTTAAAATTAAAGCAGACACCCAACACAAAATGTTAGCAATTTTTTTAACCGTATTATAATCGTTATTAGATCAATCAAACCAGATTAGCATTTTTATTTTGGTGCTTTTAAAAACGACACAGAGATCATAACTTTTTTTTGGATATGAATATATCTGGCACCATATGTGATCCTACATGACCAGATCTGCTCATATCTGGGCATGAAAATTTTCCAATTTCCAAATCCGTTCAAATATGTACAGATCTAGTACTAGATATGATCAGATCTAGCCATAAAGTGCATAACAAATGGCATATTTTAAGATATATGATCAGATCTGGCAGCAGATCTTATTATATTCAATCAAATCTAATTAGATTCAATCATATCATCTTAGATCTAATCAGATCAAATCTTTTTTACTCGGGTTTATAAAAATAAATTTTTTATTATTTTTGTTAAATTTTTGGAATAATTTTAAAATTTTTTTTTAGATTGTTGGTAAAATTTATGTGCTGTTAAAATAAAATTTCAGATTTTGACTATAAAAACAGTAAAATTCTAACGAAAATAAGACACACTAAAATAAAACACTCTAAAAATAAAATACACAAATTTTAACATTTTTATTTAAAAAATTTTAAATAAAAACTAAAAAATTTAGCCGATTTTAGCAAAAATAATTTTTGAGAGGAATTTTTTGGTAGAACAGTAAATTTAGGAGTTTTTTTTTTGACAATTTAAGGGGGATTTGTAAAAACTAATTGGCAACACCATTTTATTCTGGTTAATCAAATTCCTCAAATAAATAGTTCAAATTCTAGCTGCAATTTGCAATTAATCATAATAATTCATAATGCTACTTACCATATGTTGTTGATGCTATTAATTATAAACAATCTCTTATAAAATATTAAAATTTTCGAACAAAAAGTCCGTAAATTTTATGAAGTACAACTCTGCTCATAATACTTTTTATATACACACACACACATGCAAACACAACACATGATTTAATAAATGAAAATTGCAGGAGAAAAGCTGTTAACTTTTTGTTTTGATGTTAATTATATACAAAACAGATATTATAATTATTTTTTTTTACATTTTCATAACTATTTAATATTAAACATATTTTTTATTATCTCTTTTCTAACTAAACACTTTTTATTTTTTTTGCTACAGCACAAATACTAGCAGCTTACTAACACTTTTAGTAAAAAAAAAACTTTACACTTTACCAATGAAGTTATTTAGCTGTTTTTATTATATTACACATTGGTATTTCATTAGAAAACACTATAAGTGAATTTTTTACTATTATATTGACATATTAATCTTATTTTTTTTATAATTTTAATAAATTTTTACCACTTTAATTAAATTAACATTACACCAAATAGCTTTTTTAACTGATCGCGGCGTTATTTTAAAAGAACTACCGAATAAAGAAAATGAGAAAAACAATGTTGACAATATGCAAAAAAAAAAAAGCTCTCATAAAATCATTTGAGCCGATAACTTAAACTGTTGCGCATTAGAATAAGGTCAAACTAATTATTAAATGAATTGGTTTTTTATTTGTGTCCATAGCATTATATGCAATAAAATAGCACTGATTGAAAATTTATTTTAGTACTATTTGGGAAAAAATTAAGAAGAATTAAAAAATAATACTTATAACTATTTGTTTAGATTGGAACTGAGAAAAAAAAACAAATTTAACCAAATCATAATCATAATTAAAATGTTGCTATTATAAATATAAAACACAAATTTTTTTTTCAATTTATAACGAACTTTCAACCTCCGTATATTTACAAAAATAAAGCAAATCAAACATAAAGCAAAGCAAACATATTACAGTAGTAACTCGATTCTTGCACATACTTGATACTTGCACACCTCGATTCTTGCAACATAGGAATATTTTTCATTACGCACTCAGTACTTGCGACAATCGAAAATTTTGAACTCGATACTTGCAACATTTTTGTATTATATATATCAGCGTTCAATATTTGCTTAGAATGGGCAGAGCAAAACAATGCTTCATTAGACGATATTATGATGCTCCAGAGACTAAGAAGCAGTGTAGTACTGAACAAGCGACTTTGTACAAAACAAACAAAAATTTTAAACTTCTTTAATTCCACATAAAATATGTATCTACTGTTATACGAATGCGTTGAACTTAAGTGTTTTGAATTGAAATATTAAACTTAAACTTTTATTTTGTATGGGAAATTAATACTCGGTACTTGCGACAACCTCGAAACTTGCACCGAGCCCGGTTTTCATTACGTGCAAGAATCGAGTTTCTACTGTACTAAGATGACAAGAATGGAGCAAAATTGATGATTAATAGGTTTTTTGTTAAAGTTCTGCCTATTATGGAGGATCTCTAATGAGATCTTTAGCCAGATCGAAATACTAGTATCAACCTAGCTAATATGTTTGATTTGCTTTATTTTTGTAAATATACGGAGGTTGAAAGCTCGTTATAAATTAAAAATAACATACAAATAATCTCGATGTATATAAAAACAAAAAACTAATATAACTGTAAAAAATATTAATTGAGCCAGAGTAAACACTAAAATTTTTTTATATAAATAAAACATTTTTGGTCTTCAAAGTTTAGTAACGTCATGATGCTTGTTAGGAAAAGACCCTAAGCACGTGCTTGTTTACTAAGAAGACAAGAATGGAGCAAAATCGCTGATTAATAGGTTTTTGTTAAAGCTCTGCCTATTATGGAGGCTCTAGCTTTTCTAAAACTTCGGGTTCTGATGAGATCTTTAGCCAGATCGAAATACTAGTATCAACCTAGCTAATATGTTTGATTTGCTCTATTTATGTAAATATACAGAGGTTGAAAGCTCGTTATAAATTGAAAATAACATAAAAATAATCTCGATGTATATAAAAACAAAAAACTAATATAACTGATAAAACACTAATTGCCAACATAAGATTCAAAAAAATCTTATGAGGATCAGCGTTAGAGGAAGTGCCACACTTTTAACCTAAGCGACTCTTCAGCCTCATTCTAATCCACAATAAATTTTTAAAAATCTTTAAAATTTAAAAAAAAATCTCTAAAAGTATAAAAAGATTGTAAAAATTAAAAAAAAAAAAGTTTAAGGGGGGGACATTACATTCGCGGCAGAGAAAACAGACCTTTTTTAAAAAATTCATAACTCTGTCAAAAACAAACATTTTTCCAAAAATTTTTTATTATTGTAGAGAATTGAACAAGTTACAAGAAAATAAATTCAAAAAAATATATTTGTCACTCCAACACGGTTTTATAGAGCTCCAAACTGGCGGCAGAGAAAAAAACGAGGCCTCGTGGTTGCAGCGCTGGGAGTCGCAAAAATTGTCCGATCTGGAAAAACAATTACTTTTTTAAATCTTAACAAAATTGGTTATCGTATGACACGAGCTTTTTGTTAAATTTTTTTTTTTCAATTTTTGGTGATGTTCCAAATTTAAAAGTGTTTTTTTTCAAAAAAAAATATTGACTTTAAAAATTCATAAAAAATCGAAAAAAAATTTAAAAAAAAAGCTCGTGTCATACGATAGCGAATCAAGTTTAAAAAAATACAAAAAAAAAAAAAAAATTCGTCAAAAATTAACCCGCTAGTGCCGCAACCAGTACGAAAAACATGGTTTCGAGATAAACGCGTTAAAAGTTTGTGAACAGAGAAAAAAAAAGGTTAAAAAATAAAAATGCGCTCTCACTAATCCCGCTCTAACTTTGAACCCGTAGGAATTTTTCCATGAAATTTTTTTTCTTAGAATCTTAAGAATAAATATGTCATGGCCCCCCCATAAATTAAAAACAAAAATCGTTAAAATAGAAACAAAATCTCAAAAAATTGGAAAACTTTAGGAAAAATCGCCTTAATAGCTAAAAATTGGTAAAAAAAAATACCAAAATTAAAAAAATTTACAAAAAAAAAATTTACATTAAAAAAATTTACATAATTTATAAAATATTGTAAAAATTTAAAACAAATCGCCAAAATAGCCGAAAATAAGATTAGGCGTTTTTTTTTTAATTTAGGTGATTTTGTTAATTTTAGAGATTTTTTGTCCAACTTTTTGGAATTTTGAGAAGTTTTCACAATTTTTTCAATTTGGAGTTTTTTAATTTAAAAAATTTTTTTTTAATTTTTTTTGTATGTTTGTTTTTTAATGTTGAAGAATTTTTAAAACTTTTGTGATTCTTTTTAAGGTGTGGTGATTTTTTTTTTAAATTCCGACATTTATTTAATTTTAACGATTTTTTAATTTTAGCGATTTGTCCACAATGTTTTTCGAATTTTTGCTAGTTTAATTAAAAACAATATTCAATTAAAGTTTTAATAGATATGATTAAAATCTTAATTGAAACTAAATCAACTAAAAAGTCATAAATTATTTTAATTGACACTACAATTTTCTTAATACGACCGCATTCAATTAAAATGTTAATTAAATTTACAAATATTTTAATTGAAACTTGATTTTTGTTTTTTCTGTGTGGTTTTAATCGCAATTACACTCAAAAAACTAACAGAAAAAGTTACTGAAAAGGAAAAGCTAGTTAAAAAATGATTTGCAAAAAAAAAATTTAAAAATTAGCAGATTTTTTTATTGCTAAATTGTACGCAAATAGGACAACAATGAAAAACTGTTAACTTTACAAAATTTTAGTTATATTCAAGTTGAATTTTAGTTTACTGGAAATGGCAATTTACTATGCTAAAATTAGCAAACATTTTTACTAAATATTTGTAGACTAAAAACAGCAAAACAAAAACGGAAATAACAACAAAATGTTTGCTATATAAATTTAGTAGAATGCAATCAACAGTATATTTTACTAAAATCAATAGAAATGTTTGCTATAAAAATCGTAGATTGCTGATTTCAGAGGGGCAGATTTTTATTAACATTAAAAAAAAAAAATTTAAAAACAACAATTTAAAAAAAAATTAAAAAATTGTACATTTTTATGATTTTTTGCCTACTAATATTTAACAAATTGTGTACTAAGTTAAGCAGATTAATATGTTACTTTCAATTAACTTAAATTACGCTCAAATATAACTAAATATTTGTAGCATCAAATGATTTACTTTTGCTGTTTTTATGTTACTAATATTTAACAAAAAAATCTGCAAATTTTTAGCAGTTTTTCTGCAACATCATTTTTAACTAATTGTTAGTAGTTTTAGCAAAAATGTTTACTAATTTTTTTCTAAATATTAGCGTCATATTATTCGTAAAGTCCCATTCTACAACATTTTATAATAAAATAATTGAGAAATCGATAAACTGGATTCATTATTAACTAAAATTTTTCAAAAATGGTTGACAATTTGTCGAAATAAAAATTATCTTATTACACAGAAGAAATGATTGTAAAAAAAAATTTCAATTAAACTTTTGTTTGATTTCAAACCAGGCACCGGAAAACGTTTCATTTTTTTGTTTTTGTTTTTATCAGAAATAAATATCAAAGAAATTTAAAATGTTTTTGTAACTCAATAGAAAAGAAAAAAATCAAATATACCTTAAAATAAAATTATATCTCAAGTTTAAAATCGAAAAATATTTCTAGGAAAACATATAAAAATTGAAAAAACTATTTTGAAAAATAAAAAGTCTTAAAATGTTTTTTCTTTTTCATCTTTTGTTTTAAGTTTAAAACTATTAATAATAGGTATTATTGTGGAATGTTTGTTTGATTGCAGTAAAAATCATACCATTTGCGTTATTTTTTTTTTTTTTTGCTAAAATTTTGTATTCAATTTTAATATTTTTGCAAAAAAAAAAGTGTATGAAAAATTTACGAAACTATTTTTATTAATTTATTTGTTTGCAGAAATTTTATTAATTAATTGTACCAGTAATGTATTTTTTCGCATTCCGCTATTATTTTGAAATTTTTAAGTGTACTGTTTTGAGCATTTTTATTAGAAATATTTTTCTTAAAAATTTTCATTATTTTTTTAAATTACAAAGAAAAATTTGCAACCATTTTTTTCTCAATTTATTTGTTTACAGAATGTAAATCGTGGATTCAATTTTAAAATCAATTAATTGTACCAGAAAGCCTTTTTAGCGTTCCGCCATTATTTGAAAATTTTTTAAGTACTATTTTAAATTGCATTTTTATTAGAAATGTTTTTTTTTTTAATTTTCATATTTGTGAAAAAATTTAAATTTGTTACTTACCAACTTCTTTGTATGCAGCATGTAAATCGTGTATTCAATTTTAAAAACAATTATTTGTATCAATCAGAAAGCCTTTTTCGAGTTCCGCCATTATTTGCAAATTTCTTAAGTACTGTTTTAAATTGAATTTTTATTAGAAATATTTTTCTTTTAAATTTTCATATATTCGTAAAAAAAAAAATTGCAAACAAAATTTTCAAAACAAAAAATTTGGAACAATTTTTTTTACCAATTTGTTTGTTTGCATAAAATCGTGGATTAACATTTAAAATCAATTAACTGTACCAGAAAGAAATTATTTTTAATTTTAGATATATATATTTTTTTAATTTTCTTAAAAAAATGGCAAAAAAAAATATGCAAAGAAACTGCAAGAAAAAATGTATTTCAATTTGCAGAATGTAAATTTTGAATAATTTTTCTACCATAAAGCCTTTTTTTAGCATTCCACCATTGGTTTGCAATTTATAAGCGAAATTTGAAATTCTGCAATTGGTGGCATTTATGACACTGAAATTCATTATTAAATTACAAAAAAAAAATTGTGTAAAGAACCTTTTCGCAATTTTCGCAAAATTTATTATTGTTCTAATTTTTTGTTTTATTTTGTTAAATTTTTTTTTCCTCAAAGCTGAAAATAATTTTGTACTTTGCTGAAAATATCAGTATTGATAATTTAAAATTTTGATTTTGAAACAAAAAAAAAATAAAACTACTCAGCCAGAAATTGCCAATGGTCAGAAAAATCAAGCACTGGTACCATTGGCAGAAATTCAAATTAAAGCACTGGCAAAGCCCTTGTATACAACGCTTTCCCAACGTTGGCAAAATGACTTTACCAGTACTTTATTTGCAAAATTTACAACCGTCAAAAAATTAAAGCACTGGCAAAGTCGTGATTTATAACACTTTTAAAGCATTGATTTTAAAAAACTTACTACACTTTGTTAAAAAATGTTAAATTGTGCTTTTTTATGTTTGTGTAAAATCTTTTTTAGACCAACTTTTTTCCAGCGTTAGCAAATTATTTCCAACAAATGTTATGCCAGTGCTGGCAAACTAGCACAAACAACAGTTAGCCACCTGTTATTACTTGTTTACGTTTTGAGCTATCAAGTATTATGTCTCTCGGCTGGCAATCTGGCGGCCAGGGTTCGAGTCCCGGCAGCACCAAAACATTTTTAAATTAACTTTTTTTTATTTTGGAAAATCTATTTTTAGATCACATATTATTAGGTTTTGCCAGTGTTTCGCCAACGTTAGCTATTTCGTTTACCAGGGCTTTGCTAACGCTGTATAAAAGGAGCGGCCAAGCCCTGCCCGGTGTTATCATTTTGGGGTTGGCAAAACACTTAAATCTCCAGAAATCAATCAATCAAGTGATGAAAATCAAAAATTCGTCCAGAAAAATAAATTCATTTGTACACAAGTGTTTGTTTTTTATTGAGGAACAAACAAAATAAAACGTTTTAAAAGTATTAAAATCTGGTGCCTATTTCAAACTCACTTTCAATTAAAAGTTTAATAATATGTATTAAATGTTTACTTCAAAATGATGTTTGTACAAAAAAAATCATGAAAATAAAAAAAAAAAAAAAAAAAAAAAACGCTTAAATTAAAAAAAGTCAAAATTAAAAAATAGCTCAAATTTAAAAAAAAAAAGGGAAAATTAAAAAAAAATAACAAAATTAAACAAAGGATGGCAAAAATTAAAAATGTTTTAGAAATTTTTGCGATTTTTTTAATATTGAGCAATTCCATATGAAAACGATCAAAATTGGCAAATTTTTGGACGACCCCTCTCCGATTTTAAAATAAATAGTCTCAATCGATTGCCCAGCAAAAAATAATGTACCTACATATTTTTTTTTTTTTTATAGTGACTGGTTTAGTGGTGGTGTGCACCACTGTCATGTGACAAAATTGAAGAATTCTTCATAAGGGACCTCATTGAAAAACTACTAAAGCGATCGCAACGAGTGATAGCTCGTTGGAAAGGTATTGAATCAGGCTTTATTTGAAAAATAAAATTTTCCTAATTTTTCTTGTTAAATAATTAAAATAATTCAATTATAAAAAATATAAAAACAATGAGAACAATTAGAACAAGGTGGTCTCTTAAATGCTCTTCTCCTGTCCAAACAAGGAGTCGGGCCCATTTTTTTATTGCTGATTCTTAAAGCAAAAATTATGAGGAATCCAAAAAAAAAATAAAATTAGCCGGAAAATTTAGGAGCTTCTGTGGAAAATCGGAAAATTTAATTTTCATGGGAAAATTTAATTTTCATGGGAAAAAAGGTAAATTTCTGAGAAAAATTAGGAAAATTTTATTTTTCAATTAAAGCCTGATTTAAAACAACTTTCAATGAGGTCCCTTATGAAGAATTCTTCAATTTTGTCACATGACAGTGGTGCACACCACCACTAAACCAATCACTATAAAAAAAAAAAAAAATTTGTAGGTACTTTTTTTTTGCTGGGCAACCGATTGAGACTATTTATTTTAAAATCGGAGAGGAGTCGTCCAAAAGGTGATCGCTTTCATATGGAATTGCTCTATTAACATTTTTTTTTTTTAATTTGAGTGTTTTTTTAATTTATCTATGTTTTTTTTTTTATTTCGACAATTGTATTATAATTTTTTTCAATTTCGGCCTTTTTTATTTTGGAAATTGTTTCGGTTTCGCCAATTTGGGGATTTTTAAATTTATTAGATTTTTTGTTATTTTTGTGATTTTTTTTTTAAATTTTTCGGTGTTCTTAAAATATTGAATTTTTTTTAATTTCTGTGATTTTTTCAAATTTTAAATGTTTATGCAATTTTTCTGCAACTTAATTTTGTTTTTTCAATTTGATGGTTTTTTTTAGATTTTGACGATTTTCCCAATTTTAGCGATTTTTTTAATTTTACTGATTTTTTGCCCAAGTTTTGCAGATTTTTTGCAACTTTTAATTAAATTTTTAATAGTATCCACTAAAAATTTTTGTTTGAAATTAAAAACAATATTCAATTAAATTTTTTATAGATATTGAGTTTTTAATTCTCAATTGAAAATAAAATTTGTTAAAAAGTTGCAAATTATTTTAATTGATACTACAATTTCCTTAACAGGACCGAATTCAGTTAAAATTTGTATTGAATCAACGATTTTAGTTTTTTCTATGTATGCTGCACTTTTAATCGAAAGTGAGTTTGAAATTAAACAAAAGTTTAATTGAAATTTTATTGGCAATAATTTTTCTTGTATTTTTGATAAAATAACAAGGAAAGGAATTATTTTGCAGATCCATTTTTTAATAGATAAGTCCAATTTTCTAAGTAAAGGTTACCAAAGTTTTTAAAAACTAATAATAATTTATATTAACAATCATTTATTTAATATTTATTTTTTAATTTTATTTCTATATATAAGTTATATTTAAAATTTCTTAGAAATGATAAAAAAAATATTAAAAAATAAAAACCAACTGTTATGTTCAACTATTTTTTGCTTTTTTTTTTGAAATATTTATTTTTTGGATGCTTAATTGTGCTATTCAATGATCTTTATTAGAATGTATAAACGAACCATTTGTTTAATATTATTTTATTATTAACTTTTGTTTTATTAAAATTTTTGTTTTGTGAATAAAGCTGTTGGTTAATTGCAAAAAATTAGCTTAACTATGCTATGCTTGTGTTGTTTAATTTTTTTTTTTTTTTGTATTATTTTCTTTCAAATAATTTTTAATCTTTTATTTATTTGTTTATAAACTAGAATCTTTAAAAGATTTAAATACATACATATACAATTACATAGTTTTACATATAAAATATTTAATTTCTGTTTCTTATATATATTATAAATTTTTTTTTTTGTTTAGGTAAATGCTAACAATACTTTAAATATTGTTTTATTTTTTTATATTTTTTTTTTCAACATCATAAAAAATAATAATTAAAAAATATTTATTTTTTAACATTTCGTTTTTTTATTTTATTATTTTTTTGTATAAAGGTGGTTGGATATTTTTGTACGGTTTGACGAAAAATAAAATTTTTTTATTTATTAAAAAATAATATATGTTACATACAATAATTACACGGTGCTACAGTGAAAAAAAAAAAAAAAACTTGGAAAAACGACCTAGCGTGGGTTATAGGTCTTGTTGAGTACATTACAAATTGTATCAAAAAATTTCAGAAACACCCTCAAATTCAGAAATTATTCTAAAAAAAACCGTTTTCAGTGATGTTCGTCAACTTATCGACCTGTAACTCAGTCAGTTTTTGTTCGATTTAAATTTTTTTAACGGGTTTGGAAAGAAAACTGATTACGCTTTAAAATGACGTGCATTTTTTGATACATTTGTAAGTTATAAGTATTATTTTTGTTAAGAATATCTACAAAAACAAAAAACGAAAATTATAAACTTTTTTGATTTTAGTAGCTTTTTATTGCTTATTTTAATATGAAAGCTTATAAAAATGTATACCAAAGTACAGTGCACTCGCGATAATGTGAACTAATTAAAACCGTGTATATATCAAACGTGAACACCAGGCACGTAGCTAGGCGGGGGGGCTTGGAGGCTAGAGCCCCCCCCCCCCCCCCCGAAATGATTTGACAAATTTAAAAACTTAATACAATTCATTAGAAAGTAACAATGTTATTGATAAATTTAATATGAAAATATTTATTTTTGACTTGGATCAACTAGGAAATAGTTTTATATGATTCGAATCTTAAAATTTCGTTAGAAAACATCGCCTGCAAATGGGCGGCTATCATTGTTAAAGTTGATTTTCGACAAAAAGCAATAAATAAAATCATTTCATAAGAGATTTCGAAGTCTTTGACTTAAAATATGATCAAAAAATTGTTTGAGACTATGCAATCTAAAATTTAAATATGTCTACACAGAAAAAACTAAAATTTAGTTTTAATTAAAATATTTGTTGATTCAGAAAAGTTAAACTGAATTCGGTCGTGTTGATGCAATTGTAGTAACAACTAAAATAATTTGTATCTATTTAATTGCTATTATTTTTCAATTACATATAGTTTTATTCACATCTATTAAAAATTTAATTGAATATTGTTTACTATTGGGAAAAATTACAAAATTTAAAAAAATCACCAACATTATAAAAAAATCGCCAAAATTTAAAAAAATCGAGACCATTTGAAAAAATCGCAAAATTTGAAAAAAAAATGCTAAAATTTAAAAAACAATCCTCAAAATTGCAGAAATTTAAAAAACTCCCAAAATAAACGCAAAATTCGAAAAAAAATTTAAAAAAAAAATCACCAAAATTAAAGAAACGCGTATTTTCAACTTTAAACGATTTTTTTTTAATTTTGGCGACTTTTTATAATTTTTGCATTTGTTTCAATGTTGTTATTATACGTTATAAAAACTGAGAATTTTTTTTTTACCAAATTCATTTTCAATTAAACAGTTAATTGAAAGTAAGTTTGAAATCGAACAAAAGTTTAATTGAAATTTTTTTGACAATGATTTTTTCGGTCTATTTTGACATAATCTTTTAAAATGGAGATACCATTAAGATTATATACTTCGGATTTTCATGACGTTTTAAGATTTTTTTCAATCTAAAACTCTAAATTTAGTTTCAACGTTTTTTCCGTGTTTGTTATTCAATTGTGTAAGTTAATCAATTCCATAAAATCTTCATTTTCAATATATTATTTTTCATTTTTGAATATAATAAAATATCCAAATGCTATGGAATTTGTTACAAATTTAGCTAAAGTCTAAAAGGATTAATAGATATTTCGGATTTTCATGAAGTTTTAAAATCAAAAACCGGATACAACTATAGCTTATTTTGTATATATCAGTATCAGTTCAGATATAAATTTATACCTCTATATAAAATCGTATTAAATTGTATCGCGTCATTATTCGGATGTTATTTAATTATTATGCCCATTTCTCGGATAAAACTGTATTAAGACTCATATTCAATTTCGTATGATTATATAAAGCATCATATTAATTTTAATCGGGTTATTAGAAGTTGAAGCTTTTTTACTTTTTTTACATTTATCAAGTTAAAGCTAGCCTAGACGTATATTAGCACATAAAAATATAAAGTAACGCAATTTTATTTTTGGCGGTTTTCAAAAAGTTTTCCGCATAATCCTTTTTTTTTTTAATTAAACTAAAAACTAATATTTAGCTAAAAATTTAACGTAATTAGACAATAACGATGCATATCCAACTTAAAGTACACAAACGTTTTCAAATTTGACGTGTTTCGCGGATTGTGATCAAACAGATTAAAGCGTTGTTTCGCGATATAGACATCAAAATTCGCAAAATAATGAACACAATAAGTAAAAAATGAAAAAATGAATTTTAAGGAAATGCACTTTATGCGGGAGGTTTTTGTTGCAAAATGACCTGAGAAAGCGATTTCTATTATTAATACATGATTGCCCATTACGTGTAGGTAAAAATTTAGCAAATAAAAAAAAAAAAAAAAAAAAAAAAGCTGTTACTCTAGTGTGCAAAAAAAAAAAAAATATATAATCAAAATAAAAAATCGAAAAGCCCCCCCCCCCCCGAAACAAATTCCTAGCTACGTGCCTGGTGAACACTAAACGTTTGTGAGCTGTTCACCTTTCCGAATTTCAAAAATTTAAGGCAAAATGTATCAATAATGCCATAAGTTTAGGGTAATTATTAGGGTATTCAATCGGTTAACCGTTACTCGATTAATCGATGAATTTTACTCAAACAACTGTTCGAGTAAAATAAAATGGCCAATTCGAGTAACGAATAACTCGAACAATTTTGGTCGATTAATCGAGTTAATCGAGTAAATCAAAATATGCAATATTTCAGTTTATATTTCATTAAAAAACTTAAAATTGTTTCATATTTTATTTAAATTTTAAATCGAAAACGTATTTTGTGGTTCAATATGAACGTAGTATGAAATATGGAGAAATGTGTCAGTTACCGTGTTAATTTACATATTATATATGTGAAGTAGGGCACCACGATATAGGCTGTGCTGATAAAAAACTATTTGTCTTTGGTAATTTTGAAGAAAAGACGTTCGGCACCGAGACCATTGCCTAAAATATCACTACTATTTTAGCAATTTCTAAAGATATTTTCAAAATATCCTTGAACAATTACAGAATAATACTCAAAATTGCTCGAAAATATAAAAAAAAAATGAATACCAAAAGGTCCGATTTCCATAAATGAAGCGAGATGTTTAAGTATCTAAATATTCAACAAAATAAAATCGCAACAATCGCAAAACCATTAATTACATTTTTTTGCCGTTCACTCTTTTCTTCAATTCAGATCTAAATATATTCAACTTATGCCCGTAATTTCAAGCAATAGATACCTACTGGAGCTTAGATATCTACCCGTATACACGAACAAAATCGGGTAGGTATCTAAGCACCGGTAGGTAAATATTGCTTGAAATTACGGGCATTAATCAAATATATTAAAAGTTAATGTAATTTATATAATTTTTACTCTATATTTTTCCTAGGCACAGACTGCTATGCCATATTATTTTTCATATTCTAAAATTTTAAAAGTTATATCTCTAATGTCTTCTTAAAGTCGAACTTTATAAAAACGAAAGAAAAAAATTTTAAATCGCTCAATTGTATATTGTTTTAGAATATTTTTTAATTTTAAATTAATTTTCCGTACTAGTTGGTAGCGTGCTGGCTTATCAGTGCGGGGTCGTGGGTTCGATTCACATCAGAGGCTTTGGTCTGTTTTCGCTACAACTCGGTAAGGGTAATGATATTACTCGGTTAGGGTAATGATATAATTTGTAATTATATAATTATTAATTAATAATAAAAAAAAAAAAATTCCCAACATTTTTTTTTCTTTCTTAATTTTGATAAAATACATTTCGGAACTCCTGATTTGGTATTTATTTTGTGTTTTATTATGAGTTTTTAATGAAAAATTAATTAAAGAAAATTTTAAAACTATTGAAATTATTCGAGTTACTCGAATAATTTTAAAATCTTACTCGCTTAATCGAGTAAGTTAAAAATCTCAAAGTCGAGTTACTCGTTTACTTGAACAAAACAAAACCCGAGTAATTTGAATACCCTACTAATTATACGTGTTAAAATAATAATTGACATTTTATTAGAATAAAAGAAGTTAATGATTTATTAAGAAAATTATTTACATACATTTGTATGAAGATTTATGTAAAAATACTACATATGTAAATACGACAAAAACAACCTTTCAGCAATAAATAAAAATGGCAACTAAAATAGTTTCTTTGTATCTTCTGTCCTTAATGCAGTGAAACAGTTAAAATAGGGGAATCCCAAAACTTAGAAAAAATTTAATTCTTAACGTATTTACGCATTTCCAACTAACACATTGACTTTTTTTGCTGTTCACATTATAGGGCTTTCGTACTTTGTTCACCTTTTAGAGTAGTCAATGTGAAATAAAATGTGTTCACATTAAGCGGTGTTCACGTAATGCAGTGTTCACAATATCGCGAGTGCACTGTATAAACAAAATTTAGTTCTTAACAAAACATGGTTTTCATTTTTCAAATCGGATGAAAATTGTAAAAGTTATTAAAATTTTCATTTACACTTAGGTTTAGCTATTTGTTCAGTTTTTAATTTACGTTTGTAAGCCAAGTGGTTTACCAAAAGAAAAGTCTGCAATCCCAAAATTTTTACTTTAGAAAAAGTTTAGTAACTTTTGCAAATATAAACCGATTTTAACAAATAATATCTCGTTTTTTTCTATATAAAATTGTCTTTAAAATACAGTGCAAAAAATGATAGGTTTTGATAGAAAAAAATTAAAATAACTCTTGTTGAATTTGAAAAATTAGGAAAAAAAATAAAAAGAAATGAGAAACTTTTGATAAACACTTACCTAATTTCTTGGAATATATATATTATGAATACATTTCATGAAAGCTTAATTCTTTGCCTTTCCAAAAGTGTTTAAAATTTTGAAATCGGTCAAAAAATGTGTGAGTTAGAGGTACTAAATTGCTATCCTAAAACAGTTTTTTGAAAATAACTCAAAATTTTGAGGGTGTTTCAAAATTTTTGAAAACGGTTTTTGTATGCCCTCAACTAGGCCTACAGCCCCCACTAGGTCGGTTTTCGAGTTCTGACAAAAAGTCTTTTTCTGTAGCAGTGTGTTATATATTGATGGTTTAATGCAGAAAGGGCCTAACTTAAATTTTTTTGATTTCTTATGCGGTGAAGAAATGAACTTAATAATAAACAAAACTTTGTATAAAAAAATTTACTTACATAAAAAAATTGGATTCAAAGAATTTGATATTCAATCATTTTATGGAGAGTTTATTGAGTTTTTTAACCTCTAAAGAAATAAATAATCAAGTTAGGGTCTTTCTGCCTTAAGCCATCGAAATATTTGAATATTTAAACCAATTTACAAAAATTTTACATTTGTTGTTTTTGATGTACATATGTCTTAAACTTTTTTTTTTTAATTTATTATTTAAAACTATAAGACATTTCGTCAGCTTATTATTGGTTTGACCTATACACCGAAAAGTCGAATTCGAGAAAAACGGTACAGAAGGTTTACACTATTTTTTTCGTAAAATCTACATGAGAAATATTTGTTTTTGTTTTTCTTATTAATTGCGGCATATATTGTAACCATATATACAAAAAATAAATTAGAGAAAAACGTGTATTCTTCTTCTTAACCTCAAAATTTCTAAATTAAATTTGTCATACATATTCATTAAAAATTAATTGCGACTGTATATAAGACGTGAAAATAACACTGTACTAAAATAAATATTCTTGTTTGTACCGCATATCAACTCTTTTTTTTTTTTTAATATGACTTTCTATGCTGCACGTCCATACATTTTGACGTCTAACAGCAGCTCTCTTTTTTGTTTTGATTTTGTGTTCGTTGTTTTGGTCCTGCAACCAAACAGTAATGAAATACATTTTTAAACTTTTGTATGCAATATATCAACTGCAGCAAAACAATAATAAAGTTTTTTTTTTGATATTTGTATACAAATTTTACTCTATATGCCAAACAGTGGTCTATGCATCAGATCAATGTTTATTAAACGTTAAAATTGCGCACGTAATGCAAAGTCGATTCTGAATATCTCAGATATAATACAAGATATCGAGAATCTGGTTTCGGAATTAGAAAGAAGATATTTGCAATATATGTATATAATAAATTTCTAATTCAATTTTTTTAAAAATGGTCAATAGGTCAAACCAATAGTAAGCTGACGATTTAACTAATACAAAAGTATTGTACTATGTTTCCACTTATGTGTTTTGAGTAAGACATGTGTGGGAAAACATGTACAATAAAACACGTCCAAAACACGTTCAGTGGAAACGTAGTATTGTAAATTGGTTTATTGTTATATTTTATAATGCAGTAGGTACTTTTATTATATTTCCTTTTTTTATTTAATTCATAGCAGATATTTTTTATTTAGTTATTTGAGGGGATATGCCATTTTTATATAAATTATTTTTTTTTATTATTTGGTGTTTTACAAGTCTTTAATGTATTTTTTTGCATTAACCCTCGATTTATTTTATATTTATTTTTTTTTCTTTTAAATTTATTTAATGGTTTTTATTATTTATGGCAGACAATTAAAATTTATTTGTTTTGAATATTTTATATAATGGCTTTTTTGGATTTTGAATAAAACGGTATCATTGGAAAAACTAATTGAAAATTAGCGGATTCTTGTAAAGTGTATAAGGTTTTTAATGTATAAAGATGAACATTTAACTCGTGAATTTACCAATTTATACTACATTCATATTGAAACCCAAAATATATACGTAATTTCGTTTTTTTTCAAGTTTTCGATTTAAAATTATTTCAAATTAAAATTATTATTTAAGTCGAAAACTTAAAAAAAACACGAAAATACGAAAATACGTATTTCGGTGTTCAGTGTGAATGTAGTTTTACCAACTACTGTACACGGTATACAAGACCTTGCATGAATCACCCCAATATTATGAAAAATCAACATGTAGATTTTTTAAATTTATTTTTTTAAAATGCTGAAACTTGACAAATCTATTTTAAAAACCCTTATTAAGGTATTTAAATTAAACACTATCGGCTGGAAAAATGTTAAGTTGAAAAATTGCATGAGCAATTATTATAAAATTGAAATGGCGAAATATTATCCGATTAAAATTAAACTATTTTTTGATTTCAGTTTAGTTGTTATTAATTTCTTTTTTAATAATAAGGGTTTTCACAAGGGATGGTAAAATTTTATTTTCAATTTGTCAAAGATTTTGAGTTTTGTTTTCACTTTGTTAGCACATTTGAACATAGAACACTAAACATATGTACAAATGTTGTATCGTACTATCATCTATTGTTGTATATTTTAAAACAAAATTTTTCCATCTCTATTTTCGATACGACTATACAACATTTAGAACATCCATTGTGAACTTCTTTTTTATAACAGAAAATATACTTCCCAGCCGGCAAATTTCATAGCTATCAAAATACATGACATTAAATTACTCCAAAAACTGATTAACTATGGAGCCCTCTTATTGCATAGATTACATAGATCTCAAACTCTTCTTCTTTTAACAACAAACACATTTTTTCATACACTTTCAAATATTTTTCGTTTAGGTATACGAAGTATGTCCAACACATTCTCGTTGGTTACGTGCGCACTGACAGCTAATGTCAAAGGGTTTGAGATCTATGTAATCTATGCCTCTTATTTTTGAATCCAATAAAGAAAATGTTTGAATATTTTTCTTTGTCAATTTTCTTGTAAATAAAACAAAAAAAATTTTAATTTCTTTGTGCGCGAATTTGCCATAATATCGCTTTAAAATCGAATGAATACGACAAAAAAATATTCACGGTGAGTGAGTGTGTCAAAATTGGACCAACAAGATAAATCGAAAGGATGTGTTGTGTTTATTTGAAGTCCTTTTTTTATATACTTTGTATATAATGCATTCTTGAAGAATGCATTCATTTTTTTTTTTTTTTTTTGCTGGGAAACATTGTATTTTTATATCATTAATGTTATAAATGTTTTGCCAACCCTGGAAAGTTTATTGTACAATTTACTTTGTATTTTTATTGGAATGTTTCAAGCTTTTAAACAAAATAAAAAAAAAAAGTAGTTTTGAGTATTTATAATAAAATATTCTATTTTACAAATATAGGAATATTTTTCAAAATAAACGCGAAATTTTAGAAGAAGCGAAGGAACAGTTGTTTATTTTCGTACCTGCAAATATACTTTGTGTAACTTATACACCAAATGCAAACCGTATTATGAATATGAATACCCCCATTATTTCCTTTTGTTTTAGACATTTTTAAATATTATTTAAATCCCGAGTAAAAATATTATATGGCATATCTAATTAGATAGGGTCCAATAACTAATCACCCGAGTAAAAAAAGTTATATATAACGATATATGCTTTAATATAAAAATATATAATCATATAAAATAGCATATGTATCAATATGTATTTATATATAACATTTTCAAAATGTTTTACCAAAAAAATTCATATATAAGCACATCCAATCATGTATAAAAAAATAATATTCTGAATTTTATATATGATAATACATGGCTGACAAATCTGATTAAATTTTGTATAAAATTAGATATAACCCAATACATAATTATATATAATACATACATCAAAAACGTCTTCTGTCATTTTAGACATAGTTATATATCGCACTTGATCAACAAGAGGGTATTAACTCAAAATTTTAAAATTTTCAGTAGAGTTAAAAAACTGTTTATGGCCACATTTTAACAGAATTTAAAAATTCAAACATATCATAATAAGCAAATTCCATTTGAAAATATATATACATTGTTTTTGTTTTAAATTTTACCAATTATTGCAAAAAAAAAAAAAATTTTTGAGTTAATACAATTTTTTTTAAAATTTTATCGATTTAAATTTATAGATTATTTTTAACATAAATAAAGGCTCAAATCAAAATAATACCTTTTTTATGAAAATATACGATTCATTTCTATTTGAACTTTTGTATTAACTCGAAATAATACCTTTTTGTTGAAAAAAGGTAATCACTACATAATCATGAAAATTGTCTCAAAAGTGGTTTTCGGGATGAAAGAGTAATAGGAATACGTTGAAATTTTCACAATAGATAGATATTAATGTTTTTAGTTGATTTCTTGAAAAAGTGATATTTTAAAAATTTTGAGTTAATACCCTCTTGTTGATCGAGTGCGATATAATCCAAAACTGAAAAAATTTCCTCAGTCAGTTTTTATGTAATTATAAATAATTCAAAAATCGCAAAATATTTTACGAAAATAGTTTACAATTTTGCAAAATCGATTTCCATTATAAATAACAAACCCTCTAGCAAAATTTTTTAGAACAGATTGCCTATCAACCTGTTCTAGAAAAGCTTCTTTTACCACCGGTTACATGAAACCGTTTCACTGTCCCAGAACCAATTCTTTAACTGGTGCTAGAACCATTTCTAAAGCAACTTCTTCTAGTTTAGAGGTAAAGAACTTATTGCAAATAGGACAAACTCCATATAAAAAGAATCATTTATAATATAGTATAAGTTGTTCTGTTCTGCAGCCTCTTATTTGGATTTTACCGGGCCATTTTAATATTGACAAACATTTTTTTTTTAATTAAATTAAAATTAACAATTTCGTTTAAAACGAAATTTTGATGTCCTAAAAAGTATATGTAAATAAAATTTAAGTTATTTACCAATTTCAATCATACATTTTGTGTTTTGAACCCGTTTTATGGAGGCCAAATATATGTTACTTAATATCTTCTAATGTAAATATAGTTGGATTATTATTTATTTAATTGTATCTAATTATATCTAATTGTATCAAATATAATATAATTAAATGTAATTATATCGGGACAAAACTTCGATGATTACCCTAACTAACGTTTCGTTAGTTAAATCTTGGGTTCCAGTGATAAATTCTAAGCCGTTTCCAATTTTTTTTAATCCGCAATTTTTTGTTTTGATGGCATTGTTTTTATTATTATTGTTATTTGAAACCGAATACTTAACTGACTTTCTTACACCAATTTGCGATTTGTTTGTTTTTTTTTTTGGTTTTTATTTTTTCAGATTGGCGATATTCGCGTCTTTTATCGGTTAATTTGTTTCGCTTCTCAGTTTTTACGAATTTCACGTTTTTTAATGTATAATCTGAAACCATTTTAATAATTTTTATTCACGACTGTTCACGCACATAAATAAAATAAACTGAATTGAAACTCAAATATTTATTCTTAGAAGCATTCAGCAAAGGCTATCATGATCATAGAGTTTTTATAATAAAGCAAGTTCTTTAAGATGTCATTGCATCGGCGGTAATTTGGCGGTTTTCTCGGTAGTATGTTTTAATTGTTTTGTTGAAATTTGTTAAGGTGGCCCTCGTGAATATTGTTTAAAAATATAGTCTCACTTTTTAGGGGTTCAAAAAAAAACGCGTTTTTTTTTTTGCAAATATTAATATTGGACCGATTATAAAATTCTTGTTGGGATTCTGGGTTACTTATTAACCCGAATTCAAAAATAATTCTTTTAAATTTTCAAAATCAAATATTTCATACAAAGATGCTTTTTAAGGTTAGAAACATTTTGTTTCCTCCATAAAATTTTAAATCCTTAAATTTTTTTGGTGCGTTTTCGATTTTAGTATCAAGCTCAGTAAAGTATTAAATTCGATGTACGTTTGAGAGGAATTTATACAGCGCTTTAGTTGTCACAAAGCGAAATGTGTTTGGAAAAAACTGCTGCTGCACGCGCCAGGATTGAAAAAACTTATTTTTTTTTTGCACTTTATCAGTTTAGTCCGTCGCGAAGAATCTATTTAGAAACCTAAACATATTCCCATGCCATGTTTTGATATAAAAAAAGCTTAAAAAAAATTGTTTTTTTTTGCAAAAATTTCAAAAGTAAAATTTTTGGGTTTAAAAATTTTAAAGTGCGTTTTCGCCTCGGAGGTGCACTTTACGAAGTTACTCCCATCACGCAATACACTAGCCAACTAAAAAGACAATTCAGATTGTCAGACGCAAAAAAGATACATTTTCAAAAAATTTACGCTAATTTCTTTTAAGTTTGTGATGTCCGTGGTGCGCTGACACCAACTTGATATACCTCTAACTTTATAAAATTACGCCGTTTTTATAATTCTGCGCTTAAAACTCATTTTTATTAAACGCTATTATAAAACCCTATTTAAAATCTTCAAAAAGTTCAAAATTCGGAAAATTTTGGTTTTACTTGTAAACCACAATGCAACTTTTCACCCAGCAGCGATATGAAAAAAATTTTTTTTGTGGATATAACCTCCAAGTCTAGTGACTATATTTTGTATTGGTTTGGATCTGAAAGCTAAAAACTATTGCAGAGGAAAACGGAATGAATGAAAAAACTTGCAAGTTTCAAGTCGTTTTTCTAATTTTTCGAATTTTAGATGACCACCAATTCTTAAGGTGAAGACTTTTCAATGTAAAACTTTGCACGTCATATCCTTCAAGTATAGTCATCCAAACGTTTTTTTTTTCAATTCATAAAACTTAACGAAATAAAAGCCATAGTATGTCGGTTTCAGCAGGTGCTCAAAAAATTTGAAAACTACAATCGAAGTGAAATAAGAGAAAATTTAAAAAGTTGTTCCATGTATTTTGAGTGTCAGCCTTTTTTTCAAAAATGTCCCTTTCCACAGTAGGGTATTTTAAAAAAAATTATGGTAATAAATATAGATCTTATATATGAATGAAATTGGAAATTGTAAAGGAGCTGTTAATCTTTCGAAATGTTGTATTTGAATGATCCTACTTACAGGGTGTTAAAGTCGACAATGCAGTTTATCCAATTTTTACTGGATGAACTTTTCAGTCTTAACAACACATAAATATTTGTTGTTTTACATATAAAATTAAAATTTTACTGTAAAATCGGGCCTTATAGGATAATACTACCTTGCAATTCTTACTTCGATCAAAAAAAACTTTTTACAAAAATAAACAAACAAAAAAAAAAACTGGATTAAAAAATCCCTTTCAGCCAACTATTACAATATCTAAACATGTTACAACTAAATTTCTTCTTCAAAGTACCTAAAAATCTACAGATATATAACATTGCGATAGATTTAATTTAAGTAATAGCTATACTTTTTAAGCGTATACAAAATTTCACTTTTTTTTTATTACTTTTTAAAAAATTAAATAATCTTTTTTAACACATAAAAGTGCAATTAATTTTGTTTTTTTTTGTTGTGACAAGTGTTATTGTGTATAATAATGGCCTGTATTCTAAGAATTTGAATTTCTAAGAAATTATTTACTAAATTTTACTGCTTTGCCATAAAATTGCTTAAAGTTTTTTCTTTTTTTGCGATGGTTGCCTTTTACATTAAAAATGAATACACGTTAGAAAAAGAAATTAATAAAAACAAAATAAATTGTGTTCAAATGTATTTAATTGTGTGTTTATTACGTGTTTGTTTGTGTAAATGTAAAATGTTCAATATATGTAAATGTGACAATTCATAAGATTTTCAATTTATATGTAATATAAAATAATTCAAAAAGTATACAATATTTTTTTTATTAAAGGCTTTGTTTAAATACATATTAATTAATTAAAGCTTTTCATTTGAAAACTGACTGAGTATGTACTTGACAAAAGATGAATACAGTAAACGAAATTTTGTTGGGGCTCAGCAATAGTTTTGAATTTTACCATAAAAAAGCGTATAGTTAGAAAAAAATCTGAATAAAGTTTAATTATTTGTTTAGTTAGCAATAATTAAACTTTATTTTTAGTCAAATGATACAAATTTTTTTTTGAATTTCAATTAATAGTTTTTTTAATTTTTTTTTTTCAATTTATATTAAAGTGTGTCGTCCAATTGAATTTACTTTAGAAATGTTGAGGTTAAGAAGAATAAACGTTTTTCTCTAAAAATTATAAACACTATTAATTTTTAAATCAGACTACCCATGTGAAAATTGATTCGTATATGAACATATATGATCATATATGGGCTTGTATATGATCATATATGGAAATAGCTGGCCATATATGTCCATATATAGTTCAATATATGACCATATATGGTCTCATATATGACCATATATGTTCGGATCCGAAATTTGAGGGTATATGGTCATATATGATCATATATGAGCATATATGGATCATATATGTGCATATATGAACATATATTATCATATACGACCATATACCCTCAAATTTCGGATCCGAACATATATGGAAATATATGAGATCATATATGGTCATATATCGAACCATATATGAACATATATGACCAGCTATACCCATATATGATCATATACAATCCCATATATGATCATATATGTTCATATACGATGCCTTTTTCACCTGGGTAGACTAGTTTCTGCCTTTTTATGGACAGGATCATCAGTGATTTTCCATTTAAATTGTATTATTATTTGTGTCTTACAATCAGAGTTCGAATTTCAACACTATTAAACGTTTTTCTATCGTTCTGTTTTGCTGAAACTCAACACAATCATTTTGTTGTGCACAGTAAACATAAACACAAAATTTCTTTATTTTCATTTTGATTTGTAAACAGAACACAAACACTTTCACAAACTAGTTTTCGATGAGAGACCGAACTAAACGATTTTATTCTGTTTGTTCAATATTTCAAAGAGTTTGATTTTGTTGTGTTTATGGAATGGTACAAAACTATTCGTAAACCGTTCTTAGTGTCTATGTCATATTACAAGTGAAAAAATTGTTCATTGATTTTTATGAATATTTGCATTAGTTTTATAAAAAATTTTAACGGAGGAGTTGCAGTGAAATTTCATAAAAATAATGCAAAAAAAAATTTATAACATGCAGAAAAATCATTTCTTTATTCTGCCAACCACAAAGTAAACAACCCGTTTTAATGTTTAAGTTGAATGAACACTAAAAAATAACCACTACGAAATAATAATGTTTGACGAAAGAAACATTTTCGTTTTATTCCGTTTGTTATACTACAAACAACGATTTGAGCACTTGTGTTGTGTTTATAAATACGAACGAAACAATAGAGATCGTTGTATTGGTTTTTTTTGATAGCAACGTTATGTTAGTGGTACATAAATTTTCGAACTCTGCTTACAATTGTCAGATTGTCTCTATATGATAAATTTTTCAACAACCTGCGGCTGTAAGAATCAAACCTGCGCTCATCTTACATTACAAACGTAACAATACCCAGTCATGACCGTTTAGCGATCACATTCAAGTATGGCCTCGAATCTAATGCAGCTAAATTGCAGTTTTCTTTTCCTATTAGCTTTTTCTGTTATTGTATATTATACTCAGAAGTGATAACACTAACAACACAAATATTCTATTTTTAGATTTTTGTTTATTTTTCTAATCTCCTCCGTCTCTATTTCACAATGTTACTTTACAATTTACTTTAGTTTTTAACGTTTTTTATTTTTTAATATTTATATCAAGACTATTATTAATCGATTAAAAAAATAAGTTTCATCATTAAAAATGTATAAGGATAAGGATTATTTTGTTGTTTTTACAAAATTTCCTGGCTTTAGCCGTTTTTGTTAAAATTCAAAAATATTAATGAGTCCAAAGGAATTTCGTCCACTGTGCAAAAAAATGGTGTATATGTTAAAGTGATTTTAATTTGTTTTTTCTGAGTGTTTTTATAAATGTGCATAACAAAAAAATATTAATAATGTTTTTTCATTTAAAATCTAGCGTCAAGCGGCAGATATTGTTTTATAACATTATTAATATCAACAAAATAAATGATTTAAGGAAAATCATAATTTATAACTTAAATACTAGACACATACAATACATATTTTTTTAGTTTTTAATATATATAAACATAAATACATAGATAAAGACATACATACTACTATGGTCATTATCATTATCATTGTTAAATTTCGTTAACATCAAGACATTGATATCATCAATATTATTGTATTTTTCTGTTTTGTTTTATAATTACTAAACAACATTTTCAATTTTATATTTAAAATATTTTTATAATTTTTATTTTGATAACTTTTATGTTGATATTTTCGTTATTTTTATGAAAATTAGTTTTTAAGACAGTTCGGGTATTCAATTAGTTGACAACAACAGTATGGCGTGAGTACCAGTACAAGATAATGAATGTTTTGGAATAGGTCCTGAAGGCAGTTGTATGGCTTAACATAGCGCATTAGTGCGATTCAGTAACTTGTTTTTAACGATAATCGAATTGTTTAAAGAAGTAAAAAACAAAATTAACGATTTTGTTGCATTCGCTATTATTAAAGTCAGCTGTTGTTGTTATCTAAACGACAACAAAAATTGTGTTGTTTATGAAATCGAGAAAAAGTTAAGTTTTTAAATAGAAAAATAGAGTTTTCGACTATCGTTTAAGGTTGTACTAAGTGAATCACTTAATCGTTACGTGCAAACAACAAAAGTTGTGGATATATAGGGTCCGCCAAATAAAAATGAAATAAAATTGAAAATGCTATAAAAAAACTATTGAATATTTTTCAAATTTCTTTTTTATTTGAAAGTACAATCCTTCCGGTTAATAATGGAAAATAATTTCATTCAAATGGCTGCCTCGGCTGGCCATGCAGTATGAGCTTCATCTGAAAAGATGATTTTTTTTGGCAAAATCGGCATCGGAAAAAAAACGTTACATGGCGGACCCTTTATTTTGCGATTGTCGGATCGTTAAAAATTATTGAATCGCACTACAGGTAGAAATTATGGGTGGTAATAAAAAACTAGCACTGGCAAAGTACAAGTACACTGTGGTCTTACAAAAAGAAACACTGGAGTTTGTTTTGTAAACTTTTCTACGGTTTTTGAAATAAAAGCACTGGCAAAGCACCAAAATCGTATGCTTTGCCAACGTTTGAAATATGTGGTCTATCGTACTTTTTTTTTGTTTCTTTTAAAGCACTGACAAAGTAACAAATTCGGACGGTTTGCCAACGTTTGAAATAGGGGCTTTCTCAGTTCTTTGTTAAATAAACGGTTAAAAAAACCACTAGAGTTTGAGTTTTTGTGACTCGTTTTACTTTAATTTGAAAAGTAAATAAAAAAGAAACATGTATAGAGTTGTTGAATATTCCAACTATTTGAAAAAACGGATTTCGAATACCTTAAAACCGCTTTTTTGCTTTTTTTTTATCACTTTGTATTGCTTATATTTGAAATTTTTTGCACAAATTTTAAAAAATTACTAAAAACTAAAAAGTTGGTCATTGTAAATTAAAAAAAATATATCAAATTATAGCGTGAGAAAAAAAAATACAACGTCTGGCGACTAAAATAATTATAAACAAATGTATAGTATATATATTAGGGTTGGCCCGATTTGTAAGGACAAAAATTTGTCGATATTGTGCCATCGATTTTTCTGATTTTGTTGAACGGTGTAATAATTAAGTGGTTTAAAGCCCTTCAAAATCTTGACTACAATCATGAATAAAAAAATTGTGGAAAATCGTTATCCAAAGTTCTCAAATAATTATTAAAAAAATAAATTTTTGCCCCTCTTCAAAAACTATTTAAAAATATAATATAGTCTAATCTTATATATTTTTGATTGTTATGTTGTTAAGAAAATATGAAAATGCATTTCTCTGCTAATAAGTAGTTTATCGAATGTATATAATTTTTGCGAATCCGACCGATCGGAACATGAAACAAAAGTCTAAAATATGCCAAAATCCATTCAATTTTCACCTTAAACATAAATAATGGCTCGATTTTTTGTCAATACTACTACACTCATAAAAATTATAATGTCAGGGTTGCCATATGGCAATTTTAAAAATTACCAAAATATTTTAAAAATATATTGTTCACAAAATTATAGAAAATTGCAATTTTTAAAATATCTTCAACCGTTTAGGATTAAGATTCTGTTAAAGTTTCAACTTTGGTTAACCTCTGTTTATTTTTTAACTCATTGATGCCGAGTTTTTAGGATGTAGATTTTATTTAATCTTAGTTTAATGCAGTTTGTAACTGGAATAATGCTACTGGAATTTTGTTTATTTTGCTTTATTTCAGTAAAGACCGAAATTCTGAATTCTTGTTAATAATATTGAAAATGGTGAACAAAATTCGTTGTCGGTTTCGCTAAACGAAGTTTAACTGGCATCCTAAAAACTAGACCTAAGTGCGCGTCATAGCTAACCAGACCAACCATCACGTTTTTGACGGAATTATCCCGCTTTTTATGAGCTTATCCCGCCTTGAATTGTTTTTCCGCTTTTCTAACCAAAATCCAGCTTTTTATATATTCGAAGTTCGTAATAGAAATTTTGAAATGTTTAAAAAACGTTCAATATATTAAAAATTTTTGAATTGTTTTTTAATTGAAATAAAGTTATTGGTTGGTGCAAGTGATAGGATTTCGAAATTTTTTTATTAAAGTCGAATAGAAGTCTAAAATGCGCCATAAGGTCATTTGTCGTGCCAAAACTGATTTTTTAATAATGCAAAAAAAATATTAATTCTGTTAGATTTTTTAATAAAAAATTATTTTTAGGGTATTTCAAAATACGCAAAATTGTGCTTTTATTACTGAAGTATATTTAGAGCTTTTTTATGATAAAAATATTAAAAAAATTAAAACTTTTTTACGAAAAAAATAACAGTAAATAATACTAGGTAATTTCCAGAACATTTTTATAATTATTTTTAGAATTTTGGAAAAGCGTCTTAAACGATTTTATTGGAAAATTGCTGGCTTATAATTTTCATTTAAACTACCGAAATTCTCAAACTTATTTTAGAAATTTGTTGTCCAAAAATAATTTCTAAAGAAAAAAAAAAGATGAGAAAATTTTAAAATAACAATAACTTCACACAAAATTTTCGATGTAATATTTGAGGGATTTTAACTAAAAATTGCAAATTTGATAAACCCAGTATTTTGAGACAATAAAAACTTAAAATATCCCGCTTTGTGCATCAAAATCCCGTCTTTTCGCCTCATTTTGATCAAAAACAGTTGGTCACGTTAGTCATAGCTGGACAGTTTTTTTTTCCTTAAAGCGCCCTCTAGTGAATATATTAGGAACCAAAGTTTAAACTTTGACCGAATATCAACTCCAGTCGATTAAAGATAATTTTTTTTTTTATTTTATTAATTAATCATATAATTACAAATTATATCCTATCACCCTAACCGAGCACTAGCTACGATGGCTACTTCAGCGTGTTGTAGCGAAAACAGACCCGGTGTGAATTGAACCCACGACTGATATGCTGGCTATCAACTAGACTACCGCTAAAGATAATTTAAGTTTTAATTTTGTATAATTGAACAAATCTTGATTCAAAAATATATAATTTTTTTTTTAATATCGTGGTTTTTTGACAATTTTATTAAATTGTAATAAATTAGTAAGTGTAAGTAATGGTTCACAATTATAATTGCGCAATTTTTCTTCAATTCTCCTTTGAAATTGCTTTTGTGTTCACGCAGGAAACGTTTGTTTCAGCAATTTTCGTATATCAACCTGCAGTGTTGAAAATTGCGGATGACAAAACAAAACGGAATTGGAGTACGGGCAAGTCTGTACCCCATATCATTCTCTTTCCCTCCCTCTTCTATAAACTCAAGAATTGCGCAAGTAAAATTGCCGTGTATGAACCAGGTCTAACAGTATTTTAATAACAACATATTATCCATATTATCAAAATTTATGCTCCGCTAGATCAGATATTCAACTTGTTTTTGGCAGAAAAATAAATTTTCGAATTTTCTCCACAACATAACAGTCAAAAATATAAAACTTTATGCATTTTATAATTTTTAATATTTAAAAAAAGGTGAAATTGAAAAATGAAAATATTTTTAGTTTTTTTTTTCAAATAAATATTTTGCAATTTTCGGTAACTATTTTTCTACTATTTTTAATTTACCATTGCGCTCAACATGTTAAATTATTTTATGATTTTTAAACCACTTATTTATCTTTATCCAGTAAAAAAATATATAGAACTTTAAATGTACCGGGGTGATAACGGAACAGTTGATCCCTTATGAGTTATGCAGCCACACGATCAAGATTTTCTTGATAGTCTTTTACATATACTGTTTGTCAAAATATGTAAAAATTGACAGCTGTGACGTAGGCTGTACGCAAGTTGAAAGCAATTTAAGAAGTTCAGCTTTTGCCGGCAAAATATTTGTGAAAGGAAAAACAAAAACAACTTCAAAAGAATTGTAATCAGCTGTTTTCTTGAACGTAAATTGATACACACCGCTTGAAAGAGAAATCTAAAGCAAGTTCGTTTCAATTTTAGAAAGTGTGTGTGTATTGGTAAAAAAGTGTGAGTGTATTAAAACTTGATAGGCAAAACTTGATCGTGTAACCCTCAAGTTAAGGTCTTTTTAAAATTAATTTTTTTGAGATCGACTTTTTTTATAATTTTGTATTTTAGTAAATATTCTTAAGATTCTAAGAAAAAAAATTTCATGGAAAAATTCCTACGGGTTCAAAAGTTACAGCCGGATTAGTGAGAGCGCATTTTTAATTTTCGCGCTACCTACGTACGGCAGCTGGTATATACTTGTTTTACTTGCTTTTCTTTGTTTACAAACTTTGAACGCGTTTATCTCGAAATCATGTTTTTGGTACTGGTTGCGGCACTAGCGGGTTCATTTTTTGACGAAATTTTTTTAATTTTTTTTTGTATTTTTTTAAACTTGATTCGCTATCGATGACACAAGCTTTTTTTTAAATTTTTTTTTTCGATTTTTTATGAATTTTTAAAGTCGATATTTTTTTTGAAAAAACACACTTAAATTTAACCACACCAACAAAAATTGAAAAAAAATTTTAAAAAATAGGTCGTGTCATACGATAACCAATTTTGTTAAGATTTAAAAAAAGTCATTTTTTTCCAGATCGGACAATTTTAGCGACTCCCAGCGCTGCAACCACGAGGCCCCGTTTTTTTCCTCTGCTGCCAGTTTGGAGCTCTATAAAACCATGTTGGAGTGAAAAATATATTTTTTTGAATTTTTTTTCTTGTAATTTGGAAAAATGTTTGTTTTTGACTGAGTTATGAATTTTTTAAAAAAGGACTGTTTTCTCTGCCGCGAATGTAATGTCCCCCCTTAACTTGAAAATTAATTTATTCAATTTGATAACAGTTGTTGCTTAATAGTTCATTATGTTCATTTGCATTTATTGAACTAGTTCGTTCTTTTAGTTTATATGTTTGTTCGACAATTTTTTTTTCAAGTATTCATATTATTATATTGGTCAAGGGTTTGTTATAAAAAATCTGCACAGCATAAGCGAAAATCCAAAATGAATATATTACATTGAACTAGTTAAATTTTTTCATTTCGTATTTTTTTCGCATGCTATGCCGATTTGTTAAACGAACCATTTACCATTTTTACCAATATGAATTATTCAAATGTTTTAGTTTTAAATTTAAAAAATTAAAACCAAAAGTTTATTTTTCGATCTTTTATCATAAATTACACATAATTAAATATGAATTATAGCAAAAAATTGTTAAACAAACTTATGAACTAAAAGAATAAACTAGTTCAATAAATGCAAATGAACGAAATAAATTATGAACTATTAAGTACAACTCTAAATTTGAGGGCCAAATTTTAGAACACAAAGAAAACGTTATTATTATTTATAAACAAAATTTTAATATTTCCATAAAAGTTTTTAAAGTTTTATCATATTCCACTTTATAAATATAAAAAAGTGATTTTTTCGCGTTAATTGTTTGTTTTTATTTAAATTAAATATGCAAGACCCATTTTTTTTTTTCTTGATAAAAGAGTGAGATTTTGAGTTTGTAATAATTGTATCTTTCATATAAATTTAAAAAAAAAAAATTTAGATTCACTGTTTAAATTACGATTTAGGCCTTGAAAGTTCGAACGATTTGAGACCATAAAATTTAAATTTCTTTTTTTTCCCCAATAAAATTGAAAATGTTGTAAGTTATATGTTGTTAATGACCTAAATAACTAATTATACATTCATTTTATGTTTAACTTCAATTTCAATTTTTACATAAATAGAAACTAAAGACCGTCCCATAAACAAAAATTAAATAATAATTAAATTTAAAGAAAGAAAGACAAACAAAAACTACACCGTAAAATTCATTTAAACATTTTACACATCTAAATAAAGAAATTATAATAGTATGGGGGGGTTGTTATCGAAATACAATTTTCCAAAAAAAAAAAAATAAAATCGATGATAATAGTTTTTAATTTGTTTTATCTAGAAAAAAATGGCATGAAAGAAAAAATCATATTAATTTAAGCTTCAGTTTCAGCACCTTTTAACCGTAGACGGGCAAAATCTTCAAATATAATATCATCATCTTGGGCATCATCATCATCTAATTGTATAAGATTTGTAGTAGTTGGTACTTCAGCTGGTATGCCGGCGGTGGAATTTGAATTAGTAGCATCATCTGCTCCCACCACCACCAATTGATTATCGCGTATACTTTGTCGTGGTGATTTATCACTTAACAAAGGATTATCATCATCTTCTGGCTTGGGATGCATAAGAGTAAATGGTAATTCGGCTACCAAATCACCGCCCATCAATGGTCCACTTATCAATAATTTCACTTTTACCTTATAGTGTACAATAATGCCTAGACTTTCACGTTGTGCTGGATTTGTAATAAGCGTACTTGAGGCCAAATTAGTGTCCTCATGTTTTAATTGACCATCCAAAGCTAGACCCCATTTATCTTTATTATTGGCCAGCAGCGGACACAATTCAAATACTTTGGATAGCGTAAAGCCTGGCAATACTTGGCAACCATCTTCGGATTCAGTTTCGGCCACAACCGATTTATATTGGGCCGTTGAAAATAGACATATGTCGGCGAATTGTCGTACACATACCTTAATCTTTTTGACCGTTCGATTTGAATTGTTGGCCACATGTACATTAATCGATATCTTTTCACCGTGATGATAGAGTTCTTTGTCAAGACTTGCTTCCAAATGAATTTTATTTGGTTTCATCATAAATTCTTTACTTACTTCAATTGAAGGTTGTTCACCCACTTTAGAGGGAGCATACATAACCTTACGTATTGTCAGACGAACGGAATTGCGTTTATGTGGTTTGTCATCGATATGCTCGCCTAAAAAATACAAAAAGAACATAAATATTTCAAATTCATCATAGTGTCTTAAATCTTAAAATTAACAGAGCAGGCAGAACTTATTGGAAAATTTTAACAAAAAATTAAAAAAAGCTATATCAAAACAAACATACAAAATAAAATATCACTTCGCGTAGTCAAAATTAAAGAAAAATAAACTTCCCTGGTTGCGTCGAAATAAAAAAAACATATACTGTACTTATGCAGAATGGACGTATATATACGTCTTAAGGGCTGAATTAGCCCGACGCACAGTAGCGCCTGTAGAACAAGTGAGGTGGTAAAAATCAAAAATTGCATGTGCCCCTAAAAAATATTGAATAAACCTATTTTATAGGAAGTTGTCCAACGATTTAAAATATGCCACTCTTATTACAATCAGATTTTTGGTTCAGAAGATATAGCCCTTCAAAGTTGACCGATTTTCAGTGTTCAAAAAACAGAACATTTTTATGTAATTTTGTCCGCTTTCAGATGCAGAATCTCGAAAACTAGATAACGGATCGTCATTCTTTTTAATGTTATTGATAGATATATTTATTAAGAGAAGATTAAAAAAAAAAATTAGACTGTTTGCTTTGTATTGGTCCAGGTACTTTGATATTTACAAACTATCCATTTTTTCAATATTTCTCAACTTTGGTGGAAAATTAAAAAAAAACTATTAAAAACTATATTTGCCATATTTTCAAAATAAGTTCTTTGATTAGTCCTTTACCTATTGCAAAAATTTCCAGCTGCCCGTCCTTGCCCCATTTTTTGCTAGAGGTAAAATTTTGAAAAAAGACATGGTTCAAAAAAGTTGTCGCATGCATTTTTGGGCAATTAATGACATACAAACGCGAAAACCCATTCTTATTATTATTGTTAATATATATGATTTTTGTTTATGATTTTAGGTAGATTATACTATATATTTTAAAACAACCATAATCCCGTTATTAGTCAAGGTTAGGTAGATTTTTGTTTTTCATTCAAGGTAGATTATGAAAATGTTTGTACATTAGGTAGATTTTTGTTTTTCATTCAAGGTAGATTAGACTATATATTTAAAGACAATCATAATCCCGTGATTAGTCTAGATTAGGTAGATTAGACTATATATTTGACAAAAAAAATATCATAATCCCGTAGTTATATATTTTATGAATGTCCCTAATAATTTCTCCTCTTTGAATTAAACTTTATACCCGTTTTATTTGTCCGCCAAATAACTTTTTTTTTTGAACTCCTGAACCAATTGGACTTTGTATGGCGTCATACCAAGGTCTTTATGCAAAATTCGTCTCAATGATGTCTCCGAAATGTTCAATTGTTGAGAACGATGGTGAATTGATGTTGATGGCGCTTCACGCACACTTTCTGCCACAGCAGCAATATTCTCGGGTGTACGCACTGTTTTTGGCTTTTCAGCTTTGGTTTATCGATGAGGATGCCAGTTTCTTTCACTTTTTTCACAAGATAACGAACATACGGACCATATTCGTTCAGCGGAAGGATAAAACTAATTATCTGTCAAATCAGACATGAGCTAAGTGTTACCATTCACGAAATAAGCACTAGTTGAAAAAAACGTTGGTGGCGGACCCTTTATAATACTCTTCATTTTATGTTATATCATTTTATTATATTTTATCATACATTTTCAATTGTTCAAATCTAGTTTTACCGTTACTTTTCTTGATGATTTCAATTTTATTTAACATAAAGAAAAAGAATTTTGTAAAATCTCGTTCAGTCTTAAGTTATCAATCAAACTGTTGCATTATTGACATTGAAGTCGGGAAAAAAATAAAGCTTTGTTAAAACTTTACAAACACTGTGTAACTTTAATTACTCCGTGATTAGTCTACGACTGAATGTTGGTGAGACACGTAATTTTAAAACATGGCGTTGAACAACTCTAAATTATTTGACCTATTTAAGAAGTCAACTACAGCAAAAAAATTCGTGGAAGCTGCGTTCGAGGAACTTAATAGTTTATACGGCAAGAAGCGAGAGAAGCGTAAATATAAAAAATAATCTTTTCATGATGTATGATGGATAAAAGCAAATCGTACAACTGAGAGATTCAATTCCAAACACCAGGACTGGCTTAATACTGATACCATCCTGGATACATTGACAGAAGATGAACCCAGCACATCAACCGGAAGTGTAAGAGGAAGGCCAAAAAAAAGCATGGAGGAGTGTTCAAATTTTACAAGAAAGAGGAAACTGGCTAAGTCCACCAATGATCTTACCACGGAACATTTATCGGAAGCGCTGTGTATAAGATATACAAAAATTGATGAAAAGGTAAGGTCTCACATTACAAAATCTGTCGCAAAAGCAAGCCCAATGCGTCGTAAAAGGATTAAGGAAAGCATTCCCACTCCACCAACCGTAAACCTTAAAAATGATGGTTCCGAAGAAGCTTTTGCTTTGTTTATGGACTTAGAACTTTCTAAAGAGAAATATGAGATTCTACGGGCATCTTTAAGGCAATATGTAGCTGATATTTTACCCGGATACAAGCAAGTTTCGAAAGCCAAAGTAGATTCACGACCACTGCATACGGAGTTTACTGAAGTCTCCGTGAAAGCCAATATGCAGGATCTTATGGACCATACAGCAAAACGGGTGTTGGAGAGTCTTCCTGAAAATGTGCTAGAAATTCTTTCTGAGAAACTGACATTGATCAGTGAATGGGGATGGGATGGATCATCAGGACAAAGCTTTTATAAGCAAAAGATATCTTAAGATGACCCTAAAATATCGGACGGAAATATGTTTATGGCATCTGTTGTTCCTTTGCGGCTAAAATCTGATGCTTCCCTACACTGGAAAAATCAACGACGGAACTCATAACGAAAAACAGTGAAGGATATTCAAGAACAAATAAAGAAGATTAAACCCACAAAGTTCGAAATCAGTGAAGGAAAATACATTGAATGTAGTTACGAGTTTCACCTGACCATGGTTGACGGAAAAGTCGTTAACGAACTAACAAATACAACCTCAACATTGTCATGCCCAATTTGCAAAAAGACGCAAAAGAACTTTGGCAATTTAAATGATTCTACAAACGAAGAGAATTATGAATATGGAATCTCACCATTGCACGCAAGAATAAGGTGTAAGGAGTTTTTGTTAAAATTAGCGTATACGCTTCCACAAGAGGGGGAACATTTTGATGAAAATACATCAAACAAAGATAAGGAAAATATCAGAAAGAATCGAATACAGGATGAGTTTTTCAAACAACGATCTTGAATTCTGATTCTGAAAAGTATGGAGAATATGCCTCGAAAACTACATCTCTTTTAGCAAACTTATATACACAGAAAAAGTTGACCCCGACAGTTCATAAAATATTGTCACATGAAAAAGATATAATTGAATATCAGCCTTTGCCAATTGGAGAGCTTTCTGAAGAAGCACAGGAGTCCCTAAACAAATTTTATAAAAAATATAGACTGCTGAACACTTTCAAATCATCAAGGGTAAGACAAAATGAGGATCTCTTTAACATGTTAGCAGCATCTTCCGATCCACTTATTTCATCACTGCGGCATATAAAGTCACGAAAAAGTTAGAAAATAATTATAGTTCAGAAATGATAAGTCTTTTAGATATGCCTCCTTTACGGAAAATAAATAAAAAAAAAATTTAATTTTTTCTGGAATAGTTTTAAATCATAAAAGCCTTTAAAAGAGACAAAAAAGATAAAAAAAATAAAAAAAAATAAAAAAAATTAAAAAAAATAAAAAATAAGTTATTTTACTACCCTGAAAATGATTTTTTTACAAATATCAACTTTGCTAACCTATAAGTAGGCACCTAAGAGACGTAGAACACTTTTCAAACACTCGAGCACTACACAACATCTTCTATTCTTATTTAACTTATTTACTTTTCGACACCGAGATACGTGTACGTTTACCGACAGGAAAGAGTTTTGATAAAACGCATATATACGTCTTACGCAGCAGAGAGGTTAATATAAAATTCTTAAATTTAAAAATTTTTTAAAAAAATACATTTCTTATTTAAAACTATTTTTTTTTTTAATAAATAGAACATTTTTGATCTTTAAAGTTTAGTAACGTCATGATGCTTGTTAGGAAAAGATCCTAGCCACATGTGTTATTTAAAACAAGACAAGAATGAAGCAAAATTGATGATTAAAAGGTTTTTTGTTTAAGCTCTGCCTATTCTGGAGGCTCTAGCTCTTTTAAAACTTCGGGTTCTGATGAGATCTTTTGCCAGATCGGAATACATGTATCAAACCTACACTAAAAAAAAAACGTTAGTAAAGTCAATTTTTCTGAGTCAGCAAAATTTTAGTCAGGAGGGTGCTTGCAAAAAATTGTTAATGTCAGCAAAATCTTTTACTGAAAGTCAGTGAGCTAATTTTTAGCAACAAAATTAGTAGATTCAGCAAAACTTTTGCTAACACTTAGTGGATTAGAAATTTAAAAATCCTTGCTTAAAATTAATAAAATTGTTTTGAATACTAATAAGACTGAAAGACTCAAAAATTTTTAGAAAAATTATACCTTTGTTTATTTTTATTGCTGTACAATTTGAGCACAATACATTAACCATCACTATAGCCATTTAGTTTACAAATACACATTTAATCTTTATTAAATTTAAATATTTTATTTTGTCTTTAATTTAATTAATAGACAATTACTTTGACAAACCGTCGACAACACAAAATTTAAGGTTTTTTTTTATCCGCAATTTATATGTATACGATATACATTTTTGGCGTTCTTTTATTTTATTATGTATGAAAAAACAGATACAAAAATAGTCCATGATTGATTTTTTCATATATTTACAAGTATTGTACTTTTTAATATCATTTTCCTAGTCTCTATTACATCTTGACTTGACGCGATATCTTTTAATCTGGTTGTATTCCACACTATTAATATGCTAATCAGCAAACATTTTTTAGCAAAATAAAATAGTAAAACATTAGTAAAATATTAGTAACACATTAGTTCAAAACAGTTAAGTGCTGAACAAGTATAACTAAAATTTTAGCTGAAAACATAATTTTATCATAAAAATTTGCTAAAAAATAGTATACCTGATTTACTAGACATTTTACTAACTTTTCTACTAACTTATTTTTTTTTTGAGTGTAGCTAAAATAATTAATTAAATAATGACCGACCCCCAACAGAGTCAAATGCATGAGCGACCCTCAAAACATATCTACCCCCTATGTTCACTCCCTAAGGGGCTCCCAAACAATATGACATTTTATAAAATTTTCTTCCGCCGCTCTAACTGACCCATGGTTGCCCTAGAGGAATCAAATTTGATATTTTTCAAACCCAAAATTTTTCTAGAACATACCTACCCCCTATCTCCACTCCCTAATTGGTTCCTATACAAAAACTACATTTTTTATAAAATTTTCTCCACCGCTCTAACCTTCCCAAGGGTGATCCTAGAGGAGTAAAATGTATGACCGACCCCAAATATTTTTTCAATCCCACTATTTTCTCTGAATACCTACCCTCTATATTCAACCTTTAAGGTGGTCCTCATACAAAATTGACCCCTAAAATTGAAAACAAGTGTACCGATCCATTGATCCTAAATATTTCGGCAGCGGTGATTTTAATAGCGTACACAGTTTTTTCACTTATGGATTAGACTTTTCGCAATTAACAAGAAAATCAGCGGTTTTTATCAGTTTTTACCATATTTTACTATATCAGAATCTGACAAATATTTCGTGTAAAAAAGAAAAAACAAAAGTACTGTTCATGGAAAAAACGCATAATGTGCGTCTTTAGAACACCTTTCATTTGATACCCAATTTGCCCATTTTCTAGTAATTTATATGAGAATTATAGTAAGAAAAAACCTCAAATTAGGTAATTTTAGACCCTATTTAAAAACAAGTTCATGTATTAAATTTCGTTTTTATAAACGGTTGTAAATTTAGTAAATCGAGCATAGACAGAGCACTTTTGCCCAGCGTTGTGAACAAGGACTGTGCCACTGTTTTTATTATGTTAACAGTTGTAAATTTTGTAAATAAGTACTGGCAATGCACTTTTTGCCAATGTTGTGAAAGCGTTTTAAGCCTGTGCTGTGACAGTGCTTTTTTCTTTTTACAGTTGTAAATTTTGTAAATCAAGTACTGGCAAAGCTCTTTTTACGAACGTTGGCAGAGCGTTCTAAGCCAGGGCTGTGCCAGTGCTTTTATTATTTTTATTGTTGTAACTTTTGTTAATTAAGTTCTGGCAAAGCACTTTTTACTAACGTTGGCAGAGCGTTGTAAATCAGTGCTTTGACAGCACTTTATTTGTTGGAACATTGGTAAACAGTGATCTGCCAGTGCTTGATTTTTCAGACCATTGGCAAATTCTGGCTGGGCAATTATTTAAAATTTAATTTACAAAAATTTGCATGAATATTCTTTCATCACGTTAGATTAGTTTAGAAATTTTCTTTAGAATTTTAAATAATAAAAAAATTACAAATGAGATAATAACAATAAAAATGGCAACAGAAAGTATAAGAAGAATAAACAAATAAATTAGAGGAAAAATAAACTCAAGTGTCTATAAAAAATTAAACAAAAACAGAAGTATATACAAGAAAATACGTATTCATATGTACACATATTACAGTGTTGTACAAAATAATTGGCTCTTAAAGATAAATACAATAAATACTACTTTACGTTGTTGTTGTTAGAACCAAATTGCACTATTTAAACTGTATAAAACAACATTAATATAAACTGTTGACAAATATAAAAAGAGTTTAGGTCAAAAACTTTATTTTACAAAAATCCAAAATTGGAAAATTGCACCATCTGTGACGTGAACGCCTCTTTAAAAATTAAAATCAAGCAACATTTTCAAAAATTATATTTTCCGATTAAAACAAAATGTTTTCTATGATTTAAGTTTAGTTTTTATTTATATCTCTTTATCTAATTTTAATTATAAAAGAAAATTAACTTTTCTGTAAAATAATTTAATTTATATCCAGGAAAAACTTCAATACATCGTTGAATACTTAAGTTCGTTTGATTGTTTGGGTCAAAATTACCCAAGTTTAAACAAATAATGGTAAAGCTGCTGTTTTCCAGTAACATTCTGTTTTATTATATTTATGTCGTCAAAAATTGTATAAATGTAAAAAAATTTTATGAAAAATTCATTTGTGGTTTTCCTCTATGAGCGATTTTACATCTGTTATATTTGGGTCATTTGATCCAATATTATATATTTTCATATTTTTACAACTAAGTTTGCTTCGTTTTTAAAATTGGAGAATGCATTTTTTTTCGTTATTTCATATGCAGCTAATTTTCTGAAGATTTCAGAATATATTTATATTTAGGTTAGGTTAGGTTAGGAAGGGTTATGTGCCCAAGGCACAACTCCACTCGGAGACCAATACGGTCCATTGTGAATCCCTTCAGAGAAAAAAAACGGTGAGAAAGAATAGAAATAGACAGAAAACATAGCTTGAAAGATAAATATAAAGAAAGGTAGAAAATATATTTACTCCCCAGAAACCGGATCCTAACGTCCCCTTACCAGAAACAGCCGTCCTATCTCCCTGACAAATCTCAGCAAATCAACTGGATTGTATCCAGCGACACACCCGAGTTCGTCGTGAAATCTATCTCCTAGCCATTTCTGTCTGAGACCCTGCAACCTAGGACAGTGGCACATTATATGCTCAACCGTCTCCAGTTCCTCAACGTCCTCGCACAGCCTGCAAAAATCCGGTATGTCCCTGTCCCATCTGCTTGTGAAAGCCCTGACAGTACAATGACCGGTCAGGAACCCCGTAAAGGTCCTGAGACCTTCCCTGTCCAGTCCCAGAAGAACCTTGGTTGCCCCTGCGTCCAAAGCGGGCCATAACGCCCTAGACACCCTGCAGTCCATTCTGTTCCTCCATGATTGGTTAACGGTTTCGCGGAATCCCTTCCGTATAACCTCAAAGTAGTAACATAAAGGGGGCTTTACCCCCCCGTCTCTTACTGCCAAGTCCAGATTTGAACCCTCCCTCGCAAGTTCGTCCGCCAACTCATTGACATCCACCTTGCAGTGTCCGGGTACCCAACACAGCCTCACTGTGAATGCCTCCATGAGCTCCCTCAGAGCACACCTACATCGTGCGACCAGGCGCGAGCGCACCGTGTAGTTTTATATTTAATCTTGTAGAATTCCGTGGAAGCCAAAATATACCTGTGTCATTTTAGCAAAATCTCTTAAGTCGAAATTTGTAGTTTTGAGATTTTACTGATTTTATCTAAAAAAAATATTTTTTTTTTAAAGTTGTATTTATTCGACCTTTCAATATTTAATAAATAAAAATCTTCGAGCTCGAGGTCTAGTTTTTTATAATACTCAGTATAATAATATATGACGTGGTGATAACAACGAATTTTTAAGTTTTTTGTTTTTGTTTTTTATGTAAACATTAAATATTTTCCAGAAGATGACATTCGAGGAATGTCGAAATATTGAAAAATAAATTAATCATTATAAAAAACTAGACCTCGAGCTCGAAGATTTTTATTTAATAAAAAAATATAATTATGTAAAATGAGTAAAAAAGTTTATACATAAATATACAGTGGTGTTCAAAACATTTGCAACTGAAATCATGGTTTAGGTAATTATAATTTATTTGATCAACAAGATTTGTGGGATAAGTTTTTGTTTTTTTTATTAAATTCAGTTATAGCATATTATTTTACAAATACAAAAAAATTATTCATAACTTCTCAAAAATAAAAAAAAGTAATTTTAACAAAATAAGTCGATAGTGCAGTGTTCAAAACATTTGCAACTCTTAAAGTAAGTGACAGGAAATACAAACAATGGTTTTAACGCTCAGTATTTTGTAGCGTATTTTTATTTTTTATAACTTCTGAACACCTCTTAGGCCTTGAGGCAATGAGCTTTTTAATATAATCGTCAGAAATTTTATTCCACTGCTTCTCCAACTCGACGAAAAGTTCATCACCATTTCGGAATACTTTATTGCCGATATTTCATTTTACAATCATCCACATTTTCTCAATCGGGTTGAGATCGGGAGATTGAGCCGGCCACGACATGATGCATTTTGAATACATCTATTATTATTAATTTTTTGTTGTTTTAATTTAACGGAATTAATTTTTTTTTATTTGTTTAACATAAAACAATGCATGAAGAATATGTACAAAATAAATTTTAGTAACAAAGTGTGATTTGAAGAAAATAAATCAATGAAAACAACAAATTCGATCTCAGTTCCAAATGTTTTGACCATTACTGTATATATATTTATATATAACCATATATGGCACCATATATAAGTATATCTGGCAATGATAATTTTCAAATCTGTTTATATGGTGTCATATAAATTTATATATAATTATATATGGCCCAATATAATTTGATATAGTTATATAAGTTCCATATAAAAATATGTATTGATCAAAATAAATATTGCCAAATTACACAGGATGACAAACTCACATTTTTTTAAAATCAAGTGAAGTCACTTCCCGAGTAAAAATAATATTTTTTTTTTTATTTTTATTTTATTAGAATTATATAATATAATAAATAGTACTATATAATACAAGAGTTGTAACGAGTGCTAGCATCAAGGGCCTTCGACTCTAAAAATAATATTATATTAAGATGTGATACCTAAAAATCTTTTAATGCACTTTGGCCCAAAATTTTGTAACATAAAAAACGCAGCTTTATTAAAATATCTGTATAATAAAATTAAACATTTCTATTTATAAATAGAAAAATATAAATGTGTTTTTAATGTTACAAAATATTGAGTAATTTTTGGCCCAAAGTGCATTAAACGATTTTTAGGTAATTAAATTAAATAAAGTAAATCTGTATTTTGTTATTTATAATTAAAAAATGTTGCCTCTATTATGCAGATATTTGAAAGAAACTGCGTTTTTTAATGTTAAAAAATATTGGAACATTTTTGGCCCCAAGTGCACAAAAGGGTTAATTAAGTTTTTTTTCGTTTTTAAATAATAATTACCAAGTACGGAAAATAATTTAGTCAACTTTTATTCAAATACGAAGATACCACATGATTTTTCGTTATCAATTTCATGAAATCTTCAAAATTTCGAAAAAATTTACCTTTGACCTTGAAATTTGACCTTTGCCGTAGTTCGATTTTGACCAAATTTTCAGAATATAGTGCTTGTAGTTTGTTTCATAAAACTCTGCATAGCATTAATTGGTACTTATTAAAAGTAGATAAATTTACCCTATGATCAAATTTTGTGCAAAAAAGCGTTTTCCTCGAAATCCGCCGAATTTAAATAGCTGCCCTTACTAAATTAAACGGGGGATATGTGTAATTTTTAGTATTTTTATTTTAAATTTTATACTTAATGAGACCTTAGTGTGCGAAACTATTTTTTTTTTAATTTTGTTAAACAAAATTTTTTAAAATTTGAAATTGGAGATTTGAAAAATACCCCAAAAATATTGTTGGTTTTCGACGTCACCTTAGGACAGGATACCGACATCCTAAAAATTAAATATTTCATATCTAACAGTTAATGGGTCCAGTAAGTAAAAAAAAATATTTTGGTATTTAATTTCGAAAACGTTTAGGATGTGGGTCCGAAATGTTTGATCAAGTGGTATTTGGCACAAATCTTTTTAAAAACACTTTTTTATCTTCATCTCGATTAATTTATAATATGGAATAAAAACTGCTTCAATATTTACAATTTTTTGAAAAAACGCAAAAAAAAACCATTTTTTCCCATAAACAAAGCACACTTTCAACTTTCAATCGATTTCCGCCTCGTGCTTTCTTTATCCAATCGGCACCAAACTTCATATTAAATGTTTTTACATACAAAGGAACCAAACTAGCCCATCCACCTTTAATGTTATACCATACGTTATGAGACGGACAATATATAATTGGATTGGCAGAATTAAATTAATATATGAGATTAAACAAAACAATGTATTGCCCCATGTAAAAAGATATTTATTTTAAAATGCGAAAAAGTGACATTTTTGTTTTGAAATCCATAACATTATTCTCAAAATTTAAATATCAACTCGAAAATTTTAATTCAAATTGCTTTGAAATTATCATCACAATTTAAAATATTAAATTATTTAAAGAGTCCATATCTTGGAAAACGATTAATAAAAATTTTAAAAATTCAGTTATTTCTTCAATAGAGTTTTGATTTTATTTTGTCCAGTATCATTTTTTATACAAATTTTAACAAAATTGGTAAATTTACGAAAAAGTATTTTTAAAATTATTAGATTAATCGTCAAACTTTATTGGAATTATTCGTTATTCAAAAATCGTGGTTTTTAAATTGTTCGTTCGAATTTTTGTTTTGTTCTTTCGAGTAATCGATTACATTTTTTTCGGCTTTTATATGTATATCATCCCAAATTTTTACGTATATTATATATATATATATATTTTTACGCAAAATTATCTTTAATTTGAGTATAATCATGTCGGTCGGTGTTTGTATTAGGATATCGCACTGGTATTACAAGGAATTGAAATTTTTACTTTTTTTAAACATTCTAAACATTCCATGATGATGGGAACCTAGAAAATTCCCGAAATAGATCTATCAACACATTCCTGAAAGGATCAATTAATAAATTTGAAAACAAGAACTCTATAGATTATTTGTTAGGACAATATAATAATAAAGAAATATAGAGTATGTCCTCGAACTTGAATTAATTTTTGTATTAAAATTGCAAATCCCATGATTATACTCAAATGAAAGATAATTTTGTATATCTTAATATTTTTAAAAATATCATAATTTTGCGGTTAAATTTCGACAAATAAAAATATTGAAACCTAGTTATTTCAAAAACAAAATATGAGGAAAACATTTTTTGGAAGATTTGAATTCAGCATTGGACAAAATAAGAATTTGATTTTGAAGAAAATTTCAATATTGTATTACTTGTTTTGTAAAAAGGACTTTACATGAATTAAACACTGTGGCAAAATTATATATGTATATGCAAGTAACAGAATTCTTTTTCACGTTTTCTAAAAACGATTCAAAATATTTTTCAGAAAAATTGTTGGAACGATATTTTATGTATGTATGTATTAGTTTTATTTTGGTAAACAAAAAGATTAATAGCCGGATTCATGTAATGTCGTATATAGTGTAAACATAGCATTTTTATAACATTAATGTCATATATGTGCTGCCAACCCAGGGAAGTTTATTATACACTTCGTTTTGTATTTTTTTTTATGTTTCAAACACTTAAACAAAATGAAAAAAAAATAGTTTTGACTGTTTATAATAATATATTCTATTTTATAAATATAGGAGTAATGATATAAACGCGAAATTTGATAAGAAACGAAAGAACAGTTGTTAATTTCCCCCACACAATTTTAAATATTAGCCGTGTTTTTTAATCTGATTAATTTTCGGATTCATTTTATTTCTTTAAAAATTTTATAGTTTGCTTTAGGGTTCTATAAATCGACTTTCGACTAATCGACTTTTTCGACGACTTTCTTCTGATGAAAAAGTCGAAAAGTCGACATTCCTCTAATGAAAAAGTCGAAGAGTTGACTTTAGCTTTCGACTTTTCAACTTTTTTGTTTATCATATATTAAAGGCTTAAAATTAAATTAATGTTTAGTGGGCGTTGTTTTGTAATGGTTAGCGCGTTGGACTGTTACACAGATGGTCCCGGGTTCGATTCCCGGTGACGACAACATCAATTTAGAAAAATAATATGTATGAGTTTTCTATCACTTATATGTATCGCTGCGCCCACCTTCGGTGTTCCCATAGCACTTAACCCCACCGAAGTAAAATAATGAATCAGGGCTATGAAACAAAAAGCTTCAATAAATTCGCCAACTCTACATCAGGTGGCGAGCAACAACTGTTCTAAGACTTATCTACCGCAATAACAGAGTTGCCATGTTTGAAGCCCTTCATCTTTCACAACCTTTCATCTCTCCACTATCCCCTTTCAAAAGAAAGCAACACATTAATTAATAGGAAGAATTTCCTGAGAGTTGCTTCTCTTTATTAAAAAAAATATATATATGGGCAGATTTAAATAATTTCAGACTTTGACAATCTGCTTAGCTTAGTTTTATAGTCCAAAACTTATTTGTTCGCTGGCATTAAAATTTTAAATTTTGAGAATGACTTTTTTTATAAAAAAAATCCATGGATTCGATGCGGGTATCGGTATTTGCATAACTGTATTTATTTTATTTTATTTATTATTCTTCAATTAAATAACCGAGCCCAAAGGGCCATATATGGCTAAGAAATAACTACAACACAAGACTACTGTATTATATAAAACAAAAATATAAATAACAATATAATATTAAAAAAAAAAGAGAAATAAACATATATGTATTATAAAATAGTAAAAACATTAGAAGTTAAAAGAAAGAAGAGAAAAACAATATAAAGGCACTGTAAACCAATGAATAATTACAATCACACGTTCCATTAAAATGTCAAAAATATTATAACTCATTACCTTGAGCATAGATCAAAACTTTGCGTTTAAAGTGTAGAATGGTAATTCCAAGGACTTGAGCTCTGTAGGCAAGTGATTAAAAATATGAGCTACCCGCACATGAAATGATCGTTCTAAGAGTGAGGTTAACCTAGGGATTTGAATTTGACGATTTCGTGTAGAATGGCCAAAATAAAAAAATGAATTCAAATATACAAGGTCATCATTATGATTAATCTTATAAAAATAAAGTATAGTCCATGCTTTAACATAGTTCGAAAATGGACAACCTAAGAATCTCGAAACATACGGCGTCATATGGGTACGATTAAGTCTCCTTAAACAAAATAGATAACGGATTACTCTATTAAACAACACTGAAAGCCTTTTCATAATGTAGCCAAAAGTGCCACTATAAACTTCAATGCCGTATAAAAATAAAGGCATAATTAAAGAATGTATGAGCATAACCTTGATTCTCATAGGTAAAATTAAATTAACATTATAGAGCCTACGCAAGGAGTAGTTGACCCTAGAAATAACATAATTTACATGTCTTTCGAAATTTAAACTATTGTCCAACCACAAACCAAGACACTTGATTTGATCGACAAACTCAATATTAATACCATTAATATTTATTACCAAATCCAGTAAGGGTGATCCAAAAAACATAGCCTTTGTCTTATCCGCATTAATGTATAGTTTGTTTTCCAACATCCAATCCGTAATATTAGATACACAGTAATTTAACTGTTGTTGCAAAACATCCGAGAATTGCCTCTCGCCACTAAATAAAAAAAGCAAATCATCTGAATATGCAAATGAAACACATGAAGAAAAATGAATACAATTAAATAAATCGTTGAGATATATATTAAATAACAATGGTCCAAGTACGGACCCCTGTGGTACTCCACTTATAACGGGTAATACATGAGAATATTTATTCCCAATAGATACGTATTGGCCTCTATTTCTGAGATAAGATGATATAAGCCTACAAGAAGAAACAGAAATACCTAAATTACGATATAGTTTAGAAATTAATATACTATGATCGATCTTTTCAAAAGCCTTCTGAATGTCAATGGATAAAAGAACATTGACATGGCCAATACTTAGAGACCTTCTAATCGTATCAGTAAGTCCTAAAAGAAGCGACGTGGTGTTTCTACTACATCTAAATCCATATTGAGAATCACTAAAAAAGAAACATTAGCAATGTGATCCTCTAATTGGTTCTTAAGTAAGATCTCCAAAATTTTAGAAAGTACTGGAAGTATAGAAATGGGACGCAAATTATCCATGTGACTAGACTCACCAACTTTTTTAAGAGGTACTATCCTACCAGTTTTCCAGCAAGATGGAAAGATTGATGTGGTAATTACATTATTGACAAGATAAAGAATATATTTACCAACATAAGGTAAAATCAATTTCAAATATTTTAAGGAGAGCTCATCACAACCAACGGCATTTGATTTAATTGAATATAGAGCAGATATCAGTTCACAAAGATCAACATTATGAAATGAAAACCCACTTTCATCCAGAACATTATCTAAAAAACTATCATCGATAGGGTTATTACCTTGATTAGAAGAAATATACAAATTCAAATCCTCAACATCAACATTATCAACGGTTGATGCATTATCAGCAAGACCGTTAGCACGAAGTGTATTCCAAATCTGTCCTGAGCTTTTATTACAAAAAAGTTTAGCATGCGCACTACGTTTAGCATTACGGATTACCGTCTTAGCATGGTTCCTTAAACGACAAAAAATTCTCCAATTTCCGTCAGTCCTGTCATCGAGATATGACCGATAAGCAATATCCCGAACTGACAGACAATATCTTATCTCAGGGGAATTAAACCAAGAATTATCATTCGAGCTACTAACCTTACGCTTTACCAGTGGCACTGCACTATGCATACGATACATGTAGGAATTCAATAAATTTGCCTGATCATCCACATTGGCTGTATCCAGAATACTGTTAAAATTGCATGACGCAGCAATATTTTCCAAAGTACATAAATCAACATTACCATAATCAAAATATTCAATCACGTCATCCAAATGTTGTGTAATAATTTCAAATGATGCAAATATAAATGAATGACGAGAAGTACCGGGTATTTGTGCCTGGCCTGGACAAACTATTTTGTTGGTATTTTATTGTGAGTATTTAGAAAATCCATCAATAAAGTTCAGTTTTTTTAAATGTTATAATGCAAATAAGGGTTAATATTATAATTCTTAAAAATTAATTTTGTGTCATTTAGTGTTAATACTGCATCCAATGTCAGGAATAAAAAACAAAAATTTTTTCATGTCCTTTTATGTTACGTCGTAATATGCAGTCAAGGGTTAATATTATAATTCCTAAAAATGTATTTAGTGTCATAAAGAATTACTACTTCATCAAATGGCAGGAATATTAAAAAAAAATTAACACAAAAAATTTTTTTTGCATGTCCTTGCAATCCTTAAAAGTGTATCCTTGAAGTCCTTAAAGTGTTACAAACAAATACCAACCATAGTTCGTCAAGTTTTGCAAGTCTCGTGAAAATGTAGTCAAAATCTGCTGCAAAATAACATATTTTTATTCAAATTTCAATACATTTTTTTGGATATTCGCCCTTTTTTCATTTAAGCAAAAATTGAAGTCCAATTTTTGGCAAGTTCTCTTTAGAATACCTTACTAAAATTTTGTATATAGGTAGATGTGACTTAAATCTTTAAGCTAATACCAAAAAGTTGACAAAAATATTATTTTTTAACCGTTTTCCTGCGTTTTTATTGTCCCCTGTAAAATTCTACAAATGGTCTATTCGTCTTTATTCGCATGAACTGTTCAATTAAATCTTTTTAACTTGATTCTAAATAATATATAATTTTCTAGTATCTTATAAACATTAATTACATTAAAACCTCCCAATAGCGGACTCTCCCAATACCAAATACCTGAACAGTGGGCGCCTCTGCAAGTGTCGTTGTCTGATTTTGACAAATTTCACTAAATTTAAAATTGCAAAAAAAAACGCATCAGTAAACAAGATGTAATCAAATTTATAATAGACTCTAATGTTTCTATTTAATAAACAAAATATGCAATGAAAACTGTATTATTGTATTAAATAAACAATTTATGTAAAATATGTAGATCGTTATACAAAAAATATTATGTAATAAGTTGTTGTATTGTATGTAATAATATTTCGTTAATAAAAAGCATGGTTGGCAAACACTAACCCTAAAATACCGATAACGATTCAATACCGTTTCAAGAAACAATTTTTAACCCTAAACTAACACTAACGAAATAACTTCAAATACCGTTAACCTTAACGAAATAATTCTAAAATATCGATAACCTTAAAATATCCTAACAAAATACATATTTTATTTTCCCTCAAAAACATAATTACTTAAAAATTATCAAAAAAAAGTAAATTTCATGAGGGTCAATATTGTTAATCATAAATACATGCAATTATACATATCGTTCATTCCATTAAAGAACATTGAAAAATTAACATTTTTTGACCTTATGTCATCCCATGTTCTTCATATTGTAAACAGGAAGACTATATAGAGCATTGCAGACATTCCAGTTTTTATTCACGTTTTTAATTTTTCAAAAACTTAAGACTAAAAAATTACGTTAAAATAACTTTAATCCTAAAATAACCCAACGAAATAACATTAACTCTAAAATAACCCAACGAAATAACTTAAAATAACGTTACCCGGCTGAAAATGGTTATATATGTTCATATATTGACATATATTGACATATATGGTTGCATACATGAGCATATATGAATCATACATAAAAAAATTATATATCTTCATACAATGTTATGTAAACTTGCAATCAGTTGATAAAAAGTTTAAATAGTGCAATTTCATTGATTTATTGCAAAAATTCTTTAATATCATGCAGATAATTCTCTCAGTGCAATATCGCAACTTGTCTATAATGCCTCCAAATGAAAAAACAAAAATATATTTTTTCCAAACTGTTCGGTCGGATACTATACTGAGAGATTTATTTGCATGATATTAATGAATTTTTGTATAGCACCAATAAAGTTGCACTAGTAAGCATTGAAACTTTTCATTTAACTAATGCAAATTTTCATAAAATTTTATGAAAACCCTATTAAAAAAATTTGTATATAATTATATGTATTTATATATAATTATATATAATCATATATAGCACCATATATAATTAGATATAATTATATAAGCGGTTGATTATTCAAAAATTTGTTTATATGGCGCTATATATAATTATATATGGTCCACTATATAATTTTATCTGCCTTATATAAATATTTCTAATTTTATATAATTTAATATAATTATATATACCCATTTTTCGGATATAATTATATATAATTATATCTGATTATATCAGATTTTATAAAATTATATATTCTTCTTCTTCATTTCCGCTTAACTCCTTGTGGAGCATAGGGCCTCAAAATTATATATAATTATATCCACCAATTTCCGTATATAATTAAATATAATTTGATATGGCTTATATAATTTTTTTCAATTGGGAAGTATCATTTTATTTATTAAAAGTTTCATCCACTCAATGAAGAAGTTTCTTTGAAAAACTAGTTTCATAAAATTTATGTACTTTTCAGTAATAGTAAACAAAACTAGTTCACGTTGTGAACACAGGTTTCATTAGCTTACTGAAAATATATCATTATTTTTCGTCCACAAAAATTCTATCTGTGTAGTAGCTTGAAAAATAGGCGAAGCATACCGATTATGCAGAGTAACGTATTAAGACCAAATATTCATGACGTAAAAACTGATAGTGTATCCATATATAACGAGGGGATCGGTTCTAGATATTAAAGCGGCTGTATTAACGATGTTGTATTTGGAGGCAGAAAACAAAATTGGACATTTGGATTCTCTAAATGTGCATGACCTGGTGGATTGTCTATAATCAACAGAACTTTAAAATCAATGCCCTTATCGGTCATATAGCGCCGAACTTACGGTACAAAATATTTAAGAAACCATTCGGTAAAAAGCTCAGTTGTAACTCAGGCCTTTCTATTAGCTGCCCAGTGAACGGGCATATTTACCATATTTACGCCTTCATCGACCGTGGTTTGAGAGCTCGATTTACAAGTAAGGGTTTTTAACATCCGATTTCCTGAAGCGTTGGAGCAGAATAAAAAGGTCACACGATCTTTGGCTACTTTAAACACACTAGCGGTTTTCTGCGTTTTAGCAACATATGGCACACCTAGTTCAAAAGTGAATCAACTCAAAATTTTAGTTTTTCGGGTTTATATGCTTAAACTATGCATAATACAATTGTTTATATATAAAAAAATATCAGTGTATTTTGTTGTTGTTAACTGTTGCTAAAAAACAGTTATATCTTTCTTTATGCTTTAATTGGTATAAAGTTGCAAATATTTTTTTTCCATTTCTGGAAAATGAAAAATTTTGAGTTGAGTCACTTTTGAACCATGTGTGAGATATGTTTGACTCGGTATTCGTTTCCAGAAAAGGCCTGTTTCATCCGCATTTCATACCTGATCCGGTGTATAGCCACCATCTTCAATTATTTTAGCCAGTTTTTCGGGAAAGCAGCAGATGCTATTTCGCTCTTAATTTTATTATTATGAAGCGCGTGTCTTTGAAGAAAACCTGTTTTCGCCTTTAAAACTTTAATTTGACTGCACTCGTACATTGTACATTCACCAGAACTTATTAGAAACATACAAGGGAAATCCCCTATATTGATTGTAGTTAATTTTCGTACCACAAGATTTGCAGTGTGGCCAACTATGTATTTAATTTAAAATTCTCCGCGTTAAATCAAATCGCGTTAAAACACAATGCAATTTTTTTTTGAAATAGCGTTAAATCAAATTCGCGTAAAAAAAAGGTCGCGTAAAAACAGAATTACGTATATACTTTTGAATATATAAAATATATGTACCTATTTAACCTTTATACAAATATATATGACAACAATTCTAGTAATTAGATGTTAAAATGTATTGTGGTCATCTATATAAAAAGAACAATAAAGATAATTCTAAGAATAAAATTGTCTGTCTTCAAATTGATTTAATTTAATAATAAAAAAATATAAAATTATGTTTTCAAACCTTTTGTAATGATCAAAATAATAAAATATAAAAAGTTATTCATCAATTTCTTAAAACTACCCAGCCAGAAATTGCCAATGGTCTGAAAAATGAAGCACTGGCAGAGCACTATTTACCAATGATCCAACAAATAAAGTGCTGGCAAAGCACTGATTTACAACGCTCTGCCAACGTTAGTAAAAAGTGCTTTGCCAGTGCTTAATTAACAAAATTTACAACAGTAAAAATAATAAAAGCAAGTGCTTTGCCAGTACTTGATTTACAAAATTTACAACCGTAAAAACTGAAAAGCACTGGCACAGTACTGACTTAGAACGCTTCCCCAATATTGGCAATATGTGCATTGCCAGTACTTATTTACAAAATTTACAACCGTTAACTTAATAAAAACAGTGGCACATCCCTTGGTCACAACAAGAGTGGAAAAACTCAAAACTAAATTGCAATTTATGATTTGAAGTTAAGAATATTAAGGTCTCCTATTATAGTCAGCACAAAGTATAGTTTTTGTACTAAAATTTTACTTAAGAAATTTATTTTCAAATTTCTTTTTTTAGTAAAATTGTAGTAAAAATCTTATCACAAAATATTTTTGATAAAAAAAATATTCAGTTATTTTGTAATTATCTTAGCTGAAGCAAGCCTATTGTTATTTCTGTTCAAATTACCAAAATCATTCAATAAGAAATAATACAACTCTTTACTAAAGTGAATTACAAAGTAGGACTTTATTGGTCGTTTTTGGTTTTGGTACTGGCAAAGCGCTTACTGCCAGTGCTTTGCCAACGTTTTAAAAAAAGAAACGGCCATGCCCTGCCCGGTGTTATTATTTGGGGTTGGCAAAGCACTTATTATATTATTAAAAAGGTCTTTTTTGAGGTGTTCTACCAATGCTTTGCCAACGTTTTAAATTTATGGTTTTGATACTGGCAAAGCGCTCATTGCCAGTGCTTTGCCAACGTTTTAAAAAAGGAACGACCAAGCCCTGCCCGGTGTTATCATTTTGGGGTTGGCAAAGCACTTAAATCTTCAGATATCCAGCGCTCATACCACCGTCGAAAGCACTGGGCCAATGCTTTGCCGTTCGTATTTTTCTGGCTGGGTACTCATCATCAATTGATATAAAATATTATTTTTTTATTGTATAAATTAAAGACCTTAATAACCTCTAAGCAATTTTAATTTTATTTTGCTTTTAATACCTCGTGATTGGTTTTTTTTTTTAAATGCATATTTGAATTAAACGTAAAACAATAAAAATAATATATTTGTCATAGAAAACCCCGCTGGAAATAAATATAAAAAAAAACATGTCAGTGACGTACATAAAACAAAAAAAGAATGTAAACTAAATGAAACGTGCTAAAATGTTGTTAATAATTTTTTCGTAAACATTTTTTATTGTTATTTATGTACATTTTAACTTATTAGCAACAGAATAATTTTATAATTTTAACGTAAACCATATAAGAGTATTTTTTTTTTTTTTTTCTAAAGAATAGATATTTTTAACAAAATGTTAATTGGTAGATTTCAAGCCATAAAAATTGGAAAACAAAAAAAAATAATCATTGAAAAAACAATTAAATATGGAAACAATAATGAAAAAATACGTTACAATGATAAAATTGAGGATGCTTTTTTGTTAGGTAAGAGAAAAAATAATTTATTCTAGTATATTTGTAAAAAAAAAAAATATATGAACCGACACACAATTGTTTGTAGTGTTTTTCTATAAACGTTTTTATTGAATGAGAATTAATGTCGTCTCTATTAAGGTTTTCAATTTCGCGACTTATTTCAAAATGTTTAATTATACACGCAGAGAAAAAATATGGTTGCAATATGATTGCGGCCAAAAAACTATGTTTCCTACAGCAATAAATGGTTGTTTCAATTAAACTATTATTGTATCAATCATATTTAACCAATAATATGGTTGCTTTTATCATGTTCTAGTAAAATTTCTCTCTTTTTACAGTTATCATATTATTGTGTTTTCTACAATCATACTATAGAATGTATTATCATATTCCTCTATCTAACTGCAGCCACGTTAGAGTTGCACCAACTATAAGATGATCAGTTGGTTTTTTTATGAGCATCTTCGCTCTTTTAGTTTCATTCTTGTTTGAGATTTTGTGAAAAGAAGTTGTGAAAAACAGTCAGCTCCAACAAATTAAATAATATTAAACAAAAAGACATTACCAATGGGCAAACAACGTAGTGGTGTTAATTTTAATGGTGATCTGTTTTGTGGAAGAAGGAATAAGTTTGCATTCTCAACCCGGTCTACCGTGAAAGTCTAGGCAAAAGTTTAATTGTTGCGCATAAACAACGTAGTGCTGGTAATTGTAATGGTGATTTGTTTTTGGAAGAAGGAATAAATTGTATTCTCAACTCGGTCTGCCCTGGAAGTCTAGTCAAAAGTTTAGTTATCGCTCACCCGTTAAATAAAGTTATTGTTTATTATAAAAAAGTGATAAAAAAGTGCTTTATTATTTAATTGTTTATAATTACTCAAAAAATATTGTTAAAGAAAAATATGTGAAAAAAATGTAAACAAAATGCACGTGCTTTTAAGTATATAGTACGAAATAATCATAACATGTTTGCAATAATCATAACATGGTGATTAATAATGACGAAATTCTTGTCCATGATCATACTATGATAACTAGGACTATACTATGGTTATAATGCAATTGTTATGATTGCTGCAAACATCTTTTGATCATTGCTGTATGCTGTATAGCTGACACACTATTTCACAAAGCGTATTCTTCTGCGCAAAGACAAATGGATTACTTAAATTATTTTAAACCTAAGCTTATTTAAACATGTGAATTATTAAATAAATATACTATTAAAAACACGCATTTCTTTTTAATTCAGCTTCAATAGAATGCTGGGAGAATATTGTAGGGCTCATATTATGATAACTCATACAAATTTCAAGAACTATAATATGATAATATTGGGATATATTTGGAACCATAATATGGCAATCTAATTATCATGTTATGATACAAAAGCAGATATGAGTATGGTTGTCACAACTGTAGTAACATGGTTGTCGCAATCATAAATCCAAAAATGTATGATGCTCTTCGAATATGGTTCCCTCAACCATGTTTTTTCTTTGCGTGTATTTTATTACTTTTAAATTTCCCGACTTTTTTCAAATCCCGAGAATTTTGGAAATTTTTTGTAACATTCCCTTTTTTGTTAAAAATAAATATATATTAAGGTTTTGATAGTGAAAGCTTTTTTCCTAGGAAAAACAAATTATTTAATAAATTAAGGATCACTGTTAATTCACGAATTTTTTTAAACATTGGTTTTACTATAAACAACTTTAAATATATATTTTTTTAACTTTTTTAATAATTCTTTTTATATAGTGGAATAAAATATCTTCTTTCTATGTGCTTTATATATTTAACTTCTTCCTTATAAAATAGTTTTTTGGACACTAAAAGTAACCTGACCAGTCAACCCACTTATGTCGGGATTATCCAGATTTTTAAAGCAAAATTTCTCTTTTCCATATTTTAGAACTTCTTAATACAATTTTCATAAAAAAAGTATTCTTTCAATTAAAAAATTATATATATAGTACTCTGCATAAGAAATGATAGCAATGAAACAAAAAACATTCTAGAAAAAAATCTTCAAGCCGTTAATAAATGGACCGAATATTCCGTAGCAAAAAACTTTCAAATCTTGGAAAAAAATTTCACATCTGCAGGAAAGAAAATGTGACACAGATGATCATGTTATCCATACTGATGCATTTTTATACAAAAGGTTAACAAATTAAAAGTCCTTGAATTAGTTTTCTCAAATAAACACAATTGGAAAGGTGACTTGACATAACTGAAAAACTCAATAATATCAAGAACAAATATAATATAATACTGGTCAATGAAAAGTTTTGTTCATATCAACACAATAATAAAATAGATTAATATCTGTTTATATACGGCAACAGATGCAAAACGTACATTAATATCATTAAACCTGTTTACCATCAAGCTGCTTCCATCGACAACATTATTTGTGAAGCTAATCACCCATCAACCCAGGTAGAAAAATAAAAAGGGGTCAGCACTGGGAAAACACTGAAATGGTTGGTATCAGTACTTGCTACCAGTGCTTTTCCAACGCCTAAATAATAATATCGTTCCACGCTATGGCCAATGGTTAACCAAGCGGTGGAAAAGTACAGGGAAACAAAAAAAATCAAGTGCCTTTGCTTTTGCGTTGGCAACATTGTGTTTTTTAACAACAACGAATAATTTATTTTAAAATGCAGTTTTTCAATAATACCGGTATTCCGATAGGAATGATATACCGATACCAATACCGATAACAATGCCATTAGTCGTTTCGGTTACCAACCTTGAAATAAAATAAGTTAATTTTTTTTTTTTTTAGAATCTACTTGTATCTCTGGGTTTGAGTGTATTGTGAAAGCACCTATTTTTTTTTTTTTTAAGACAAGCAACACTCTGGAAATTCTTCCTATTAATTAATGTGTTTCTTTCTTTGGAAAGGGGATAGTGGAGAGATGAAAGGTGGTGAAAGATGAAGGGCTTCAAACATGGCAACACTGCAATTGCGCGAGATGATAAGTCTTAGAACAGTTGTTGCTCGCCACCTGATGTAGAGTTGGCGAATTTATTGAAGCTTTTTGTTTCATTATTTTACTTCGGTGGGGTTAAGTGATATGGGAACACCGAAGGTGGGCGCAGCGATACATATAAGTGATAGAAAACTCATACATATTTTTTTTTTTTAATTGATGTTGTCGTCTCCGGGAATCGAACCCGGGACCATCTGTATAACAGTCCAGCACGCTAACCATTACACCACAACGCCCACATGTGTGGACAATTTTGAAAACCAAGTACTGTCATAGCACCTTTTTCAAACGTGGGCGAAACGTTCGATTTTGGTGCTTTGCCAAGTGCTTCTTTTTTCAAGAACCGTAAAAATTTTTGCAAAACTAGTACTGGATGGGCACCTATTTCAAACGTTGGCAAAGAATTTGCTTGTAGTGCCTTGCCAGTGCTTCTTCTTGTAAGACCACGGCCTCCTCCTGCTTTGCCAGTGCTTGTTTTTTATTACCACCCATAATTTCTACCTGGGAATATACGACAGAATATATGAAATTAAATTTATAATTCTGCCAAAACTGCTCAGCAGTGCAAATTCAATAATAGACAAAGATATCTCCTCTATCATAACTACAGAAAGACTTAAACGTATCAAATCCGCAATAGCCGAATATCTAGCGCTATGTACAGAGTCTCTAACGATATCTAAAAAATATGGAAACAAACTGCGACCTGTCACTAGCAAAATTCTATAAGAACGACACTACAAACACTTATTCCATAATCTTGTAGCAGAACAGAAAAACAGCTGGCGCTTTATACTGGCGGTACAAAATCTCAAGGCAACCTCCAAGCTTACGCTATTGTAAATGAAGAGGAAGAAAAACTCATCTTAGGTACACTTTACGAGCAATCATCAGTTATTACAGCAGAATCCTGTGCAATTTATCAAGCGATTCTTCTTATATTATCGGGCAAAAAGAAAACCATCATCTTTGCTGACAGCCTTTCAGTAATGAAGGCCATACGCAATCATTTCAACAACAAATGGAACACAATAATAAAAATTAGAGATGCCATTTTTGATAATGAAAATAAAGTTAGAATACACTGAATACGAAGTCACATCGGAATTGTTGGTATTGAAAAAGATGACATTTCTGACAAATATGCCTCATATGCACCAATAATAATGGACGGACCACTGGAGAAAATTGACATTCGCCGTCATATCGCAAGCTATATCAAGGTCTAATTTAAACAAAAGCAAATTACTAATTACCACTGCTCCAATATAAATCCACACCATAATCAACATATCAACCCCTCTGTTATTGATAAGGATTATATAAATACGTTCTGCAGATAACGTCTTGGTCACACCATTTTCTCACATGAATTGATTCAACTTTCAACTTGCAATCGATGCAACTGCAATCTTTCAATTAAACACATCCTCATAGAATGACCATCATTCTACAATCAAATGAACAAACTTTTTGGTAACAATTCATCCTTAAACCGTCTCAAGAAACCATCTATTTCGAATATTGATAAAATTTATAATTTCATTAAACTAACCACACTTAAAATTTCAAATCCATTGTAAATATCATTTGTAGCTAGTGCTCATTAGTTTAATTTAATCTTAGAATTGAATTTTTAAAGATTAAATAAATAAATAATAAAACTTTGTTTTACATCTAATCTGAAGTATTGAATTTTGAAAAAATTAAAAGTGTGGTAATTTTTTGTTTTTCATATTTAAATCACGCGAGAACAAGGAATGCTCATTGAGTTTGTGATTTAAACTAACAATCAATGTTCTTCACTAAAAATTTGAAGAACATTGTCGCCTAACGGTTTTCTTAGGCAGGAATAAAATCCGGATAGGCACCAACCTACAACAAATTATTTTTCACAATTTGTTGAATAACACAGTGCAACACATAAATTGGTTCCTCTTTCGTACCCGGTTTTTTTTGAAGTGTATATCGAAACTAAAAAAAATCCGCAAAGGACTTGGCCAGATTACATCGAAATTTTTTTTTGGACACCCTAAGTTTTTGCACCCAAACATGATTTTTTTAAAAAAGGAAAATTTTTATGGAATCCATATATCATAAACCGTTCGGAATTTTGGTTTTATGTCTTTGGCAAAGTTGTAGATCCAAACCAAAGCAAAAAAATTCTCATATGGACCGACCCAAAAAAATTGCATCCACTGCATCAAAATTGCAAAAAATTGGGAAAAAATGCTATTTTTTTATGATAATATGGAAATAGCCAAACTTTAAAATCCAATTTTAAAATCCTGTTTAGGAAGATGAGGTGTTGTAAAAACCCAGTTCCACCTAAAAACCGCAACACGAAGATAAAACACACATGACAATCACACCCACTCAGAAACATTTTTAAGAAGTTTTTAAAAAGGGTGTTGTAAAAACCCAGTTCTACCTGCAAAGTGCAACACGAAGATAAAACACACTTGACAATCAGACTAGCACGCAGTATAAATAACAGTTCAAGTATCGTTTCATTGTCATTCAACAAGTGTATTCGAAAGTGAAAAGTCTAATTATATCCGTGTTTTGTGCAAAATTTTACAATTCAACTATTGCGCAATATGGAAAATAGCCGGTGTCCAAACATTGATTATTTTTGTTTAGTTTGTGGTCATATGGTGCCTACAAGTGTGCAAAGGAAAAGGTCTACTCCGGAATTTAAGCTAGCCTATGCATCTTATTTCGATGAGGTTGATCCCAGCGGTGAAGATTACACTCCAAATACAGTGTGTGGCACTTGTTACTTCCGCCTTTTGGATTGGTATCATCGACGAGGTAGAAATTTAAGTTTCATGAAGCCAATGGTGTGGATAAAAGACCCAAATTCACACGACAAATCCCGGTGTTACTCATGTATCAATTACTCCCCTAAGTTAAATAAACATATGTTAAAATGCAAAACATATGTGGCCGCTTATACAGGCATAGTCCCGGTGTCAATGCCTGATGGTGTCAAACCACCTAAGCCTCCGAGTCCGGATGTTATGTCCACACGGTCATCCACTACGACTTTCACAAATCAATCAGATTTCCAAGATGCCGATTATGAGCCTGATATAGACGACGATAAACCAAAACCGCTCGTACAAAACGAAATGGACTATGTTGTGGCTAAGATGGGCTTATCACAGCGGAATGCAGAATTTCTAACCTCATAGTAAATTTGAAAACAAGTAACAACAAAAACGGCATTAACCTATATAGTCTTTCTTTGTCGAAACGACAAACATTGGCTATGCAAAATAAGTGTGAGCAAAAAGATGTGCTTTCTAGGGTTAAGGAATGTTCGTATTAAGATGACATGTACTAGAGTTGTTTATATTGTTGTTAGATATAATTTAGCTGAAGAAAGATTTCTTAAATTCCCAGTATTTAAGCCATTTCAGGACAAAATCATGAAAAAATCATAAAAAAATAGCATTTTTTCCCAATTTTTTGCAATTTTGATGCAGTGGATGCAATTTTTTTGGGTCGGTCCATATGAGAATTTTTTTGCTTTGGTTTGGATCTACAACTTTGCCAAAGACATAAAACCAAAATTCCGAACGGTTTATGATATATGGATTCCATAAAAATTTTCCTTTTTTAAAAAAATCATGTTTGGGTGCAAAAACTTAGGGTGTCCAAAAAAAATTTCGATGTAATCTGGCCAAGTCCTTTGCGGATTTTTTTTAGTTTCGATATACACTTCAAAACAAAACTGGTATGAAGGAGGAACCAAACGATGACCTTAAAAATGCTGCACTGTGTAAGTTTTGTGATTTTAGCACATTTAATTCCTATGAAAGCAATTAATGTTTATACCGATAAATTTAAATTGCGGTTTATTGATTATAAAACTTTCTCTGCATGGAATTTCATTTCACCATAAAATGTTAAAATTCTTTGATTAAAACTATCAGATTTCGTGAAAATGTAAATTCATTATAAAACAAAAGCTTAATATGCCCTCCATAATACAATCTTAGAAAATGTCAGGGTGTTTTTTTATGTTTACTTCTCTTATTTTCAAACCATATATTTTTCAAATTGAAAACCTCAACAATTTTGCCCAAAATTTTGAAACGAAAAATGGGTAATTTTTCAAAAAAAAATTTTGGCTGAATTTTCATAACAAAAAACCGCCCAATATTAAAAACGAATAATTCACCAAAAATTAACATGAAAATTTGTGTTTTTTTTTTTTTCATATGAAATTAAACCCAATTTTGTATGAGAATTTTTTGGTGATTTTAGGTTTTGGCGATTAAAAAATGCGAATGCCTTCAAACACCAATTATAATGATTGTATTTAACCTGGTGCGTGATGAATTTCACTTTCGATCGAAATTGAAAATTTAATCCAGCAAGAAAAATTATTTCCCTTACCCAACAAAACATTTAGTTTGCGTAGGGTTTTCAAATTCCCGACATTTTACAACTCCCAGGAATTGGGATTTTTTCCGAACATTACCGGGAATTCCGCAGATATTCAAGGTATTATTAAGATTTTGATAGTAAAAGTTTTTTTTTTTTAGAAAAAGCCAAATATATTTAAATTTAACGATCACTGTTAATGCAGGAATATTTAAAAAAAAAATATTTTTATACTAAGAACATTTCTAAATATTTTTTTAAAAATATTTTTAAAAATTAGTTTTGATCTCTTTGTTCTTAATATATTTAAGAGAAAAGGATTGGCTGTGTATTGGAGAGGGCAAGTAAATGGCTTGAAGGGCCGAATTTGGGATATGACAACCTTACTGAGATTTCAACAGAAATCCGCACGGAAAAGCGGTGAATTTTTTTTTTTTAAAATTTTGCTCCTCTAAACCCAAAATAGTTTTAAAGTGTTTACTTTTTCAATTGTGAGTCTTTCTTTGTTTAGCTCCTCATACAATGGAAAATATTTTATGGGTCTGTTTTTTGGAAAAGTACATTATTAACATATTTTATATTTTTATGGATATCAATTCTACATAAAATTAACATATTGGAAAACGTTGAAGCGTGTTTTAAGACCCCGTTAGGATCTTCAAAATTAAATTTTTGGATTTGTCCTTTTAAAACTTAAACTTGCTTAAAAATTTTTGACACATAAAATCTGTATTTATACTAGACACATCAATAAATAATTCTCGGAGAAAATAACAGGTCAAAATATTAAACCAAATTTGTTGAGACGCTTTTTTCTACTAAAAAAGTTTTATTTTAGTTTTATAGTCTATGCTAAATAAAAGATACTTTACATAGCAAGACTTTTTGTTTTTATTAAAAAAATTTCATAAATTAAACTTTTGGATTACACACGCATGTATGCTTTTGGCACTGACTCATACTAGTGCTTTTCAAATTATTTTGGCCTACCAAATACGAATCGGAAGCAAATCGCTCTATCGAATAGATGTTATGCAACTTGGAAGTAATTTTTCTTTTTTGATTACAGACTAATTTTTTTTTCTTTGTGGATCAGTGTAATTTTCTGTTAAGGCTCCATTTTTAATTATATTTTCAAATTCTGATTTTTAATTTAATTTAAATTATTTATTCATTTCAATAACCTAGCCTGAAGGCCATAATCGGTTACAAATTTCTACTATATTAGTAGTTAATTTTCTTTCGAATTAATTTTTTTTTTAAGTTCTTATTTAAATATTCTGTGTATTTTTAACTAAAATTTTTTTGATTAATTTTTTTTTTATTTACTACGCGGCTTTTTAGTTTTATTTTTCTATTGGACGTTTTTTTTTTTTTTGGTTTAGGGCCGTACACAATTTGTTCTGGGGCCTCATTTGCTCATATTTGGTATGTTGGATTTGAGGAAATTTAGTCATAAATAGTTTGAAAATTTAAAAGTTTTCAGGATTATATACAATGATTTGCTTTTTTACGGATATTTAGTTTAGTAGAAATAGTTGTTTAGTTAGTTTTCTTTTTAATTCCCGCGAATTTAGGTCGGGATTCCATCGGGATTCCTCAAAAATTCGTCCCGGGAATTCCGGGGTAAAAAACCCTAGTTCTGCGTCAACACTCTCAAATGCACAAAGAAAAGTTGATCGTAATAAGTGACAAGGCTTGCCAGATACTTTTTCGCTATCCCCTAAAATCCAAAAATATCCCAAAAAAAAATTCCCCAATCGGAAAAAATGTTTAACAAAGTAGTACTCACAAAAAAACCGTTGCCAAGTAATTAGGATCATTTCAACTAAGGTTTATTCACAAAAGCGAAAAATATTATGCGAAAACTCGTAACAATTTATCAACTTTTAAATTGTTTCTACTTAATTATTGAATAATTTATGTGATAAAACTTTATTAGTTGAAAAAAAATTTAGTTACTTGGAAACGATTTTTTTGTGTGTAGAGTTAAAAGTCTTTATTTAATTTGCCGCATTTACCACATTTTTGTTGATGTCAAATCAAAATATATCCCCAAATACAACAATATGAATTTTTAGTTAAGTCAGAGCTCCTATTCTTTCTTAAATAACCCAAAATTAACCCCAAGTTTGTGGGCCTTGTGGTGTAATGGTTAGTGCGTTGGACTGTAACACGGATGGTCCCGGGTTCGATTCCCGGTGACGACAACATCAATTTAGAAAAATAATATATATGAGATCACTTATATGTATCGCTGCGCCCACCTTCGGTGTTCCCATAACACTTAACCCCACCGAAGTAAAATAATGAATCAGGGCTATGAAACAAAAAGCTTCAATAAATTCGCCAACTCTTCATCAGGTGGCGAGCAACAACTGTGTTGCCATGTTTGAAGCCCTTCATCTTTGACCAATTTTCATCTATCCACTATCCCATTTCCAAAGAAAGCAACACATTAATTTATGGGAAGAATTTCCTGAGTGTTGCTTCTATTTAAAAAAAAAAAAAAAAAAAAAAAAAAAAACAGGTAAAATTAGCGTTTAATTAATGAAAATATTATTGCAAATTTTGAAAAATAAAAATAAAAATTAAAACTACCGTCTGAACATCTTTTCCTAAATCTAAAATTTTATAATTTTCCAAGGAATCCCTTCGACTTTTATTACTTCTGTAAAAAAACCCTTTAAAATGTAGAACTTCTTAAACTTCAGAAAGTTTTAATTAAAAACTAAGAAATAACATTCTTCTTTAAATCTGCAGATTTACCACCTTTTTACAAAATTTTTTTTTAGAAATATATTTTTTTTTTAGAAATATATTTGTGGAGGCTTCCCCAATACAACTTTCAAAACTTATTTTATAACTATAACTCAAAGCATTTATTATCAAATATTTTCAATTCAATTTTGGAATTAATTTTAAAAAGAAAAAAAAAAGTATTTTATAAAAATTTAAATAAAATTGAAGGGCTTATTGTAAAAACTATTGATTTATGGGTCTTCGCTGGTTTCTAGATTTCCATTGATTAATATTTGATAGCAGTCTTAAATACATATTACAAGTACCTGGTACTACATTCGTATTTTTTAAATTTTTGAAACTTTAATAGGCGAAAACAAATTAAAAATAAGATGTGGCTTATCATGTGTTTACAATAAGCCCTTCAATTGTTGAAAATAAAATAAATAAAAAGTGGGAGACTTATCACGTCAAAAAAAATAAAGAATATGAAATACGATTATCTACATTAAGAGGAAGTTTGTTACGAAAAGATACATCAAATCTTCACAATAAGAAGAACAAGCTCAACAAAAAAGTTATACGCAATTGTTAAACAAACTTTCAGAAGATTCTAAATGCCTGGTTCATATAAGTTCGTTGTAAAAAATTATGCTCAAGAAATCTTTAAGTAATCACGATATCCCGTTTTACAATAAAAGTTCGCAAGACGCCAAATCTTGCACTCCATCCCTGACTTAATCAAACAATCAGAAGTAATATAACCCAAATCTTCATTTTCAAAAGACGCCGAAAAATCATTAACGATTTGAACTACAAATCTCAAATGAAATTCGGTCTACTACATTCAAGATTCATTCATCTTTATGCAGTTTGACTTTAAATAAAGGTATCGAATTAACCACAGCAGAATTGTTTATCTAGTGCTTAGCTTAGCTCAACAATTAATTAATCCTGATTTCTTGGAAAACCTACAAATATCAAACTATTTAAGACAACATAGTTAAGAAACAAACAGCAAAAATTATAGGATCTACATCGTACTCAAAGACAAAGTTTGCAAGAAAATTTCAGTGTATGCCTTAGAAGGGTGGGTTATGTGGAGTCTTCCCCAATACAACTTTCAAAACTTATTTTATAATTATAACTCAAGAGAATTTATTGTCAAATATTTTCAATTTAATTATGGAATAGTGTTATACCATATCGAAATAGAAATTTTTCCTATTCTGTCAAATATTTCAAGAAAATAGTAATGGATCTTATTTAAAAATCTTGAACACGAATTTTATTAAATTTTAGTTTATTTTTTTTATTGTTTCCCATGTTGGTAATATTAATATTGTTTTATAATATTAATATTACTATGTTATTTTTTACAGTTATATTAGTTTTTTGTTTTTATATACATCGAGATTATTTTTATGTTATTTTCAATTTATAACGAGCTTTCAACCTCCGTATATTTACAAAAATAAAGCAAATCAAACATATTAGCTAGGTTGATACTAGTATTTCGATCTGGCTAAAGATCTCATCAGAACCCGAAGTTTTAGAAAAGCTAGAGCCTATATAATAGGCAGAACTTTAACAAAAAACCTATTAATAATCAATTTTGCTCCATTCTTGTCTTCTTAGTAATCAACCACGTGGTTAGATCTTTTCCTAACAAGCATCATGACGTTACTCAACTTTGAAGACCAAAAATGTTCTATTTATATAAAAAATTTTCAGTGTACTCTGGTTCAAGTAATATTTTTTACAGTTATATTAGTTTTTTGTTTTTATATACATCGAGATTATTTTTATGTTATTTTCAATTTATAACGAGCTTTATAATAAATTATTTATTATTTTAAAATTAAACTCAGTAATCACTTTTTAGCCATTAGTCTTTTTTTAGGCCAAAATAAAAATAAAAATTAAATGAATTAATTTTAAAAAGAAAATAAAAAAAATTGTATTTGTTTATTCATTTCAATAACATATCCTGAAGGCCATAATTGGTTACAGATTTCTACTAAATTATACAAAGTAAACAATAAAATTTGATATAAATAAAATAATAAAAAAATGAGATACTAATTAAAATACAATAATACTAGAAATAAACAAAAAATATATATAATACAATAAAATGAATTAAATAAAAAAAAAAAAAAAAAACAAAATATATAAATTTGTAGCAATAAGATTTTCAAATTAAGTAGACGATTAAAAAAAATATATATATAAAATAATCGTAAATTATCAAAATTATACTGAGTGATTAAAACACTGACTTAGTTTGCGTTTTAAACGTAGCACTTGCAATAATAAAGCGTTTAAGATGTCTAGGTAACGAATTCCAGACTTTAGTTATCCTCACATTAAAGGATCTCTCGTATATAGAAGAATTTATACGCTGAAAAGCTATCTGAGGGTTTCTACTCGATCTTGTAAAGTTGTCAACAATGTAAACAGGAGAGTTCGCTCGAATTAGCTTGTAAAACAATAACAATATTATCAGTTTTATAAAATCCTCTAAAGAAAAACCAAGAAAATCCAACACAAACGGAGAGACATGTTCTCTAATCCTCAATCTGTAAACATATCTCACTGTACGGTTAAATGTAAGATGAAGACGTCTAAGAATATTACTGTTAGTACCCGTAAATACCTCCAAACAAAGCATAAATTAACTGGGGCATAAGAAGAGCACTAGCTACACGTTTCCTTACATGTAGAGGCAAACATAGATCAAGAGACCATAATCGCCTCAACATATCATTAACACGAACACACACGTAATCAACGTGTTTTGAAAAACGTAAATTATCATCTACAAAAACACCCAAACACTTCATTTCAGAAACAAAGTTGATACGAACACCTTGTGAAAAATATTCTTCCTATACGTACACAGCGAAAAAAAGAGTGAAAAAGATGAAGTAAAATCATCACATATACGGATTCAGATGTAGTGCAAATTGAGGTGAAACACGCATGATTTTAACATGGGGTTGTCATAGGACGGATGTAATGCAAATTCCTTATTAAAAGTACTACGTGTAAGGTTATGAAAGATTGTATTTTTGGGTGTTCTTTTTCATAGAACTTTATTTGTTATTTTTAATTAGTGATTAATTTATGATGTCAAGTCACATCTTTTTTACTGAGTGATAATATGTATCTGTAGGAGTGCTTAAAATGTTATAATTAAAAAAAAAACTTTTAAACAGCTTTCTAGCTTTAAAAACAAAGCGAAATAATAGTTTTTTGTTCAACTGAAAAGAAAAAAAACCATTGTTAAGTCTGATATTTTGCAATCATTGTTTTTCAAATTTAAAGGTCAGAAAACACTAATTCAAAGCGACATCTATATTAAAGAAAATAGTTGTTAAAGGCACAAACTCCCGGTTCCATTCGAGTATGTCAAAAACCGAATTGTAACCGAACATTTGTGACATTTCTGCTAGTAAGCCTTGTATATGATGACATTATATGATAAGTTTAGGAACTGATCTAAAAGGCCAGCATTAGCTCAGAAAAATCAGTAGTAGTAGCTATTTTGTGTGTAATGAAAATGTTTTTTCTTTTGAACTACTTCGCATTATTCTTGCTGGGATATTAATAGAAAAATTGAACGACTTTAAAGTAAGTGGCAATTTGTTATACTCACGAGCAACTCTAACAACAAAAAGATCGCCCCAAAAGTGGGGTAAGTTTCGGAATAACCAATTGTCTATTCCTAGTATATCTATCCAAATTTGAAAATATTAAAAGAAAATTTCGGGGTTTGCAAAAATTTCGGGGTCGAACGAACATTCTACAAATTTTAAAACCTAAGACAAAATTTGATGACACAATCTAAGAGAGTATAAATATCTCAGCCAATCTTAGCTTCTTCATCACATAACCCAAAGCTATAGAATACACTTCTAAGCAATATAAAAAATATTGGCATAATTGACCCTTGACATTAAATGGTAGTATAACATCTTAGCTATGCAATTTTCGCGAAGTAAAATTAACTGTAAAAACAACCGCATTGACATGATCCTGAAAACTCAACTTGGAATCTAGAGTCACAACAAGACATTTAATAAAAATTTAAATAAAATTGTTTAATATGAAATAAATAAAAAGTGGGAGACTTATCACGTTCACACAATTAATATAGAGAAGAAACTCAAACAACTAAAACGTCAATCGCATATTTTACGACATTTCTCAGGACCTTTTGAAGAAAAGGAAATTTATTATGCAATAACGCAAATTAAACCTGGTAAAGCAGCAGGAGCTGATGGTTTATTTCCTGAATTTTTCATAAATAGTGGTAAGAACTTTCGAAAGTGGCTGACACTATTCTATTCCAACATCATGCTCACAGGCCACATCCCTACGGATCTAAAAAGATCTAAAATAATCGCTCTTCTTAAACCAGGCAAGCCAAAAGAACAACTTGAAAGTTACCGTCCAATATCACTACTAAGCGTAGTATATAAACTACTTGAGAGGCTTATTTACAATAGAATTTAACCCACCATTAATAATATAATCCCTGTAGAACAAGCAGGGTTCCGATCGGGCCGCAGCTGCGCGGACCAGGTTCTATCCCTAACAACGTACATTGAGTCAGGCGTTCAACAGAAACTCAAGACTGCTGCCGCTTTTGTAGATCTAAAGGCTGCATACGATACGGTGTGGAAGAACGGAATGATCTATAAGTTTTTAAAAGCAATACCTTGCACGCTTCTAAACAACATGTTGAGTGACCGCCTTTTCATAGTATATCTCGGAAACAAACAAAGCAGAAAAAGTAAACTCAACAATGGTCTCCCTCAAGGATCAGTACTGGCTCCACTGCTATTTAATCTTTACACACATGATCTCCCATTAACATATTCGAGAAAGTTTATATATGCCGATAACATTGCTATAGCCACTCAACGCTCTCTAGTCGAAGATGCAGAATCTGTTCTTACAAAGGACCTTATGTCACTTTCAACCTATTTTAAAAAATGGAGACTTTGCCCCAGTTTAAATAAAACTGAAGTTTCATGTTTTCATCTGAACAACAATCAATCTAACCTAGAATTAAATGTATGTTTTGGTAACACTACACTACCCCATAATCCGACTCCAAAATACCTAGGTGTCACCCTTGACAGAACACTCTCATTTAAGAAACACATAGAAAATACTGCCAACAAAGTAAAAAACGCGAAGTAATATAATCCAAAAACTTGCCTCAACTACCTGGGGAGCTTCGGCAAAACAACTGCGCTCAGCTTCGCTTGGATTAGTATATTCCACTGCAGAACGGTTAGGCTTAACCGTATTAGAACAAACACTGGAAGATGCGCAGCTACCCTTCACAAATGGGACTCAGCAGTCTCCCCACTGTGTGATTGCAGTGATACTGTGCAAAAAATTCACCACATTATAAAAGAATGCCCTCATTGAAAATTTCTTGGCGAATTATCTGAACTAAACAACGCTAGTCCTGCTGCCATCGAATGGCTAAAAAATATTGACATCAATATCTGATACTTATCACTAAAATTTGTTTTCTTTCTCCTTTTAAATTTCTTCCTAAATATTAATATTTATGTAATTTGTTTTAAACCAATGCCATACGATAAATAAATAAATAAATAAAACCTCTGTCCCATGTTTCACATTCGCATGAAAGTGAAATCAATACGACTTTTTGGTGATTTGTCTTTCACATACCCATTTTTATTTTTGATTTACTTTCCTGTAGAAAGTAAAACAAAAGCACTTTTTTCTTACATTTAAAATTTAGCATTTTGACAGAAAACATAAGTTTTCGATAATTTTTCGATATTTTGAGAATATTATTCCAAATTTTATACATTTATGTGTATTAGAAAGCACCGAATTTCAATTTCATGTGTTTTTAAAATTCATTCGTATTCATAAAGTAAGGAAACCTAGGACATGGGAGAATATCTGAATATTACAGATTTATCGGGGGTTTCCTATATAACACAGTGCAACACATAAATTGGTTCCTCTTTCGTACCCGGTTTTTTTTTGAAGTGTATATCGAAACTAAAAAAAATCCGCAAAGGACTTGGCCAGATTACATCGAAATTTTTTTTTTTTGGACACCCTAAGTTTTTGCACCCAAACATGATTTTTTTAAAAAGGAAAATTTTTATGGAATCCATATATCATAAACCGTTCGGAATTTTGTTTTTATGTCTTTGGCAAAGTTGTAGATCCAAACCAAAGCAAAAAAATTCTCATATTGACCGACCCAAAAAAATTGCATCCACTGCATCAAAATTGCAAAAAATTGGGGAAAAAATGCTATTTTTTTATGATAATATGGAAATAGCCAAACTTTAAAATCCAATTTTAAAATCCTGTTTAGGAAGATGAGGTGTTGTAAAAACCCAATTCCACCTAAAAACCGCAACACGAAGATAAAACACACATGACAATCACACCCACTCAGAAACATTTTTTAAGAAGTTTTTAAAAAGGGTGTTGTAAAAACCCAGTTCTACCTGCAAAGTGCAACACGAAGATAAAATACACTTGACAATTACACCCATTCAGAAACATTTTTTAAGAAGTTTTTAAAAATGGGTGTTGTAAAAACCCAGTTCTACCTGCAAAGTGCAACACGAAGATAAAACACACTTGACAATCAGACTAGCACGCAGTATAAAGTATTCAAGTATCGTTTCATTGTCATTCAACAAGTGTATTCGAAAGTGAAAAGTCTAATTATATCCGTGTTTTGTGCAAAATTTTACAATTCAACTATTGCGCAATATGGAAAATAGCCGGTGTCCAAACATTGATTATTTTTGTTTAGTTTGTGGTCATATGGTGCCTACAAGTGTGCAAAGGAAAAGGTCTACTCCGGAATTTAAGCTAGCCTATGCATCTTATTTCGATGAGGTTGATCCCAGCGGTGAAGATTACACTCCAAATACAGTGTGTGGCACTTGTTACTTCCGCCTTTTGGATTGGTATCATCGACGAGGTAGAAATTTAAGTTTCATGAAGCCAATGGTGTGGATAAAAGACCCAAATTCACACGACAAATCCCGGTGTTACTCATGTATCAATTACTGCCCTAAGTTAAATAAACATATGTTAAAATGCAAAACATATGTGGCCGCTTATACAGGCATAGTCCCGGTGTCAATGCCTGATGGTGTCAAACCACCTAAGCCTCCGAGTCCGGATGTTATGTCCACACGGTCATCCACTACGACTTTCACAAATCAATCAGATTTCCAAGATGCCGATTATGAGCCTGATATTGACGACGATAAACCAAAACCGCTCGTACAAAACGAAATGGACTATGTTGTGGCTAAGATGGGCTTATCACAGCGGAATGCAGAATTTCTAACCTCATAGTAAATTTGAAAACAAGTAACAACAAAAACGGCATTAACCTATATAGTCTTTCTTTGTCGAAACGACAAACATTGGCTATGCAAAATAAGTGTGAGCAAAAAGATGTGCTTTCTAGGGTTAAGGAATGTTCGTATTAAGATGACATGTACTAGAGAGTTGTTTATATTGTTGTTAGATATAATTTAGCTGAAGAAAGATTTCTTAAATTCCCAGTATTTAAGCCATTTCAGGACAAAATCATGAAAAAACCATAAAAAAATAGCATTTTTTCCCAATTTTGATGCAGTGGATGCAATTTTTTTGGGTCGGTCCATATGAGAATTTTTTTGCTTTGGTTTGGATCTACAACTTTGCCAAAGACATAAAAACAAAATTCCGAACGGTTTATGATATATGAATTCCATAAAAATTTTCCTTTTTTAAAAAAATCATGTTTGGGTGCAAAAACTTAGGGTGTCCAAAAAAAAAAATTTCGATGTAATCTGGCCAAGTCCTTTGCGGATTTTTTTTAGTTTTGATATACACTTCAAAAAAACGGGTATGAAGGAGGAACCAAACGATGACCTTAAAAATGCTGCACTGTGTAATGAATGTTTTCAAAATATGTTAATTTTTTTTACATAACAATATATAGGCTTTAATTTTTTTTTTTTTTTTTTTTATAATAAATATAGAATTTATTCTCTCCAATTTACATAACCCAAGCCCTTAGGGCCATATATGATTATTAAAAGCTACTTTATAACACAAGCTAATTAATAATATTTTCTATATAAAAAAATAAATAACTTAAAACTATCATAAATAATAAAAAAAAACATTTCTTTTTAATTAAAAAATTACATATTAATAAAAATTAAAAAAAAAAAAAAGTTGAGAGATAAAAAAGACAGCGAACACAAAAAATTACAATCATGAACAGCCACATAATCCTTCAGCTTTTGCCTAAAGACTTGTGGTGAAAAACAAAAACTTCTCAGTTGTATAGGTAAATCATTCCATATTCTCGAAAGCCTAATCTGAAATGATCGCTCAAACATAGTCGTGTGATGTATTGGATATACCAATTGTGGGTTTCTTTCCGAATAGGATAAAATAAAATTGTTTACTATATAGTCTGGAAAGCCATTTGCCATCGCCTTGTAGAAGAATATCACCAACCTCATAGCTACATAATTACTAAAAGAGCACCCAAGAAATTGGACCACATACGGGGTGACATGGGACCGAAGTCTTAGACCATACACATATCTAATAATTCGATTGAAAATCCTAGTAAACCTACTAAATTCACGATCTGTGGTACCAGAAAATACCTCAACGCAATATAATATATGAGGCATTAGCAAGGCATTAGCAACACGCATTCTAATTGAAAGAGGCAGATATATATCAAGAGAGTATAATCTTCTCAACAAGAATGATATTCTCGAAGAAACGCTATTAATTAATTTGCTTGATTGTGTTGTAAATATATACTTAATTAAAATATTTTTCAAAAATTTGTAATATCCCCTTAAAAAAACCCCCCAACAAATTTTTGAAATCCCCAGAAATATCCTGTGTCCGCAATTGAAAATTTCTGTCCCCAGATTTGGGGGAAAAAATCCCAATACTGGCAAGCCTATGAGTAAGCGCATATTTGTATTGAACAAAAAAGTTTAAACAAAATTTTCATTTTCATTGCAAAATAAGTTTAAACAAAAAAAACATGTTATGGGCGCGCATTGTTGAATTTATAAAAATGTTTAAACTGAGATATATATTTTTTGGACAAGGGAAAAGGGGGAAATTGATGCTGCCCCTGTTCATGATGATGATGACACATTTATACACACAGAGATAGTTTTATATATTTATAGATATTGGGGTAAAAACAACAACAACAACGATGATTGATTAATTAACGTTTTTTTTTACAATTTTCAAACCCCAACGTTGATCTTATGACTTTTTTTTTTAATTATATGTGATGCCCTTGATCTTTATGTACAAATTAGAATTAGAAAATTGTATAAATTTTTTTGTTATCAATTAGCAAACATTAACATAACTTACCCACAAATGCTTTAAGTTCATAATCTACACCACAAGATTTTCCCGTATCTCCGGGAGCAGGTTGCAATGACACGGAAGCTGGACAGTAGGGAGGAACTTCAAAATAGAATGGATATGCATTGGGTCCCAATTTTTTTATTAGCCTTTCTTGTAGCCTTGTCAAGGGACGTTCCGTTTGTGTTGGTGGATAGATTTGTTCATTGGCCAAATATAAATCCTTACGGAATGTTAAACCCAATACATCTAAATCCTCTCTACCATATCTAAATGCGGCCAAAACTTGACCAAATACTTTACGGTCCTTAACATATTCGGGATCTATGAATACAACGCCATCAATGGGATCTACGTGAGTGCTATGGTCTACGAAATCACGTTTCCCCAGGTAGACGGTGATTTTACCATTCGAGGAGCTTTTCTTGAAAACTCGTGTAGCCTGTCGTCTGGAACTGGCGTCAGTGTCGCCACCCGCGGCACCGCCACCACCAGCCTCGTCATTGGCCGAAGATGGGCGTATACCAGAACCATTGTTGGCACTATTACTACTGTTGTTGCCACCACCGCCACCACCACCATTATTGGTGTTTAGATTATTCATTATGTTGCCGATATTTTAGCTGGTAAATTGGAAATATTTTTGAAAATAATAATGTTTTTTTCGGTAATCTTATTTTTTTTTTTTCTTGTTGGCCGGTAACCTCTTCGTATTTTTTTTTTTTTTTTTCTAATATACTTTTCTTATTTCTTCAAATTTTGTAGTTTATTAAAACTTTCGTTGGTTTTTTTAAATTAAATATGTTTTTAATATTTTTTAGTTTTTCTTTTTAATTATTTAAATAAATTATTATTGTGCTGTTTCCTTTTTTTAATTTATCTCATTTTTTTTTTTTTTGGAAATTTTCGTATAAAAAAATTGTACAAGTAATTAAATTCTTTCCAATAAGAAAGCTGCGTATTCTTAGCAGAGAACAAAGCCCATTGGATAACAGCCGCCATTATATATGTACGTTCTCGAGCCGTCGGAGATATTTTTCATTTACTTATTTGATATAAAACGATTACTCAAAGCTGGAAAACTGCAGAGACTCACACCTAACATTGAAAAGATAATTATTTTTTTTAATCAATTAGCCACGATTTTTAATTAAACTGATGTAATCAAATGGAATGAATTAGTTATTTTCTACAAAATTCTTAAAAAAATTAAACGGATAAAATTATTGGCGCTGACAATGTAATATATTGGCTTTGTGCTCTGTCAATAATTACTCTGTTCGTAAAACAGAGATGTCAGCACATCAGAGTTGATAACAGAACAGAGCTATTTAACACGGTGTCCACACTAGATATTAAATTGGATATTTTTCTGTCAGCAAACTTGAAATTCAATAGCAGAGGGAGCACGTGGTCCACGCATTACTGTTACAGTTAATATTATATCTGATATCAAAAGAGAGTGGTTATAATTTATCGCTAAACAACAATATCATGATATGAGCTGGCAATATATACACACACGTGCATAAAATATTGTAAACAAAAAAATAAATAGAAGCTAAACGCTTAAAAATAAAAAAATACTAGAAGAAAAAGTGTATTAAACATTTGTTAATTGTTATAAATCAATTTATAGTTATTTTTCAATCGCATAGTTGAAAGAAAAAAAAAACGGACATATGGACGGACGTAGTTCCCCAATAATCGCGTGCAACTTTTGCAATTGTGCAAAAAATACCAGTGTGTATGTCATATTGGAAGGTTGTACAATATATTGGAAAAAATCAAATAGGTTTTGATTCTTATTGCGTGAAATCTGAGAAATATTTTATAGTGTGTTAGTCATATTGTGCAATTTTTATATCCCTCCACAACAGAAAACATTGGTGCCATATTTTATGCAAAAGTGTTGTACATCTTATTGCGCTGTGTAGGGGAAATGGCAATAATACTGGAAATAATATTTGCAATAATATTTCAAAGTGTACCTTTACTCAACGAGAGACAGAAAATGATGAGAAGACATGGTATAAAAATGATTACGTGTTCTCCGCCGTTAACATTAATATGAACATAGATAGAACATAGCGTTCTCGCATATATTATTTCCAATATAGTATCTAATGTGGACATCGTACTACAATATCTCAAGCTTATATTACATACAAACAAAAAATTCCCAAAGGAAGTACGATGAAAGCATCCCAGCAAACAATCCAGTCCGTTTATGTGCCGTTTTCATTACAGCATATACGGATCCGAAGTCCATTTCCGTACCGTTTTCCGGATCAGAATACGGTCCGGAAAACGGAATAAAAGGAACATCGAATACGGATTCGAAACAGTATAAAGCACGCTAAAACGGACCGTTTTCGTACCGTCATGCTGTATATAAAACGGAGTGTACGAATTGAGTGTACGTTCAAAACGTACCGTAAACTGTCCGTCAATTATTTTAAAAACGGAGTGGACTCCGTTTTTAATATACCGTATACGGTCCGAATATGGTCCGTATTCGTACCGTTTTTTTAAATGGTCCATTTTTATTTTTTTTATTTATTTTATATAAATGATTTCTCCTTTTTTTAATTTTAAACAAAAGTTTGGTTTTATTTTTAAATTTTTTCATTTATAAAGATATGAATTACATTATTAAAAAACAATATGAAACCACATAAAAATTCAATAAAAATCAATAAAAGGATGTGGTTTTAACATTTTGATATTTTTTTCATTTTATCTCTGGTGTTGTTTAACATCTTCATCATTAAAATTTTCATGAGATATTCGTCTCTATATTTAATTGAAAAAACATCTAAAATACAAGTATATGTTAAAAAAGTGGTACATTTAAAAATAACCAAAAAAATTACCACTAAAAATCTTAAATATGTATTCAGCCATTTTTTATTTTATGCAGCCGTTCTCGAGTTATGGAGTGACCATCAAAATGTACACTTCTTTTTATATATATAGAGGAAAATGACTAACGTTCAGAAAAATTACCACATCTGGACCAAACGAAAATATTTTTAAACAATTTTTTTTTTTAAAACCATCCTCATTGCATGTTCTACAAAACGTATTCAGCCAATTTTTATTTTATGCAGCCGTTCTCGAGTTATGGAGTGACAATAAAAATGTACACTTGTTTTTATATATATAGATATATAGATAGATGAAAATGATAAAATGAGTTATGGAGTGACAATCAAAATGTAATCTTCTTCTTATATATATAGATGAAAATGGCTAATGTTCAGAAAAATCACCACATCTGGACCAAACGAAAATATTTTTAAAGAATTTTTTTAAAAACCATCCTCATTGCATGTTCTACAAAACGTATTCAGCCATTTTTTATTTTCAGCAGCCGTTCTCGAGTTATGGAGTAACAATCAAAATGTACACTTGTTTTTATATATATAGATTTTATTAATATTTAATTTTATTAATAAATAAAACTGTTTGATTTTTTTTAAACAAAACACACTCCGGTAATACCGGAAGAAAAACGATAACGGTTGTAACGGAGTTTTAACTGATGAAAATCGGTGTAGTCCGGTTAAACGGCACTGAAACGGATACAGCAAAACGGAGTTAAAACGGAAAACTTGAGTAATCCAATTTTACTGTACGTTAATGGTCCGTTTTCGTACAAGCTTCGACGGATACGTCAATTCCGGTCCGTTTTCGTACAGTCAATGCCGGATTCATGAATCCGTTTGTAACGGACAGTCCGTAAAGTTGTTTCTTGGGATATTTAATAAAAAAAAATTATTAAAATTCTGTGTATTTTATCAAGTTTTTTATAAATTATGCATCCCATTGTGTTAATTTTGTATATGCATTGCATAATTTTCCAAAACTACCTTCCACGTAACAAGTTATTTCATACATTATGAAATAGTACTTAACATTTTTATCTATTCATGCAACTGTTTCTATTATGCGAAATTTTTAAAAAAAATGTCAAACTTAAATTGCATCCATCTAACATTTTGTGTACATAATATATTCAAGCATTACTTGGTAAAATGTAATAAAATATATATGGACGAACATAACAGATAATAGATAATTTCTTGAACATAAGTGTTAAAAAATAAAAATACTTTTTTTGTGACCAAAAATAAAATACAACAAAAAATGTCTGTAAAATAAAATATGTATTAAATATAAAAAATAATCTCAAATTCAACATTGCAGATATGGGTAAATGCGGCCCAGAACTAACTGTGTACGGCCCTAACTCAAAAAACCCCAACCAAAAGAAAAATGGAACAAAAAAGTAGTATATAAAAAAATTAATCAAAAAATGTTTAATTAAAAAGATACAAAATGTTTAAATAAAAACTTAAAAAAATTAACGGTACTAAATATAAGAATTTGAAAATATAATTAAAAATGGGACCTCAGCAGATAATTATACTGTTACACAAAGAAACGCAATTAATATGTAATCAAAAAAGAAAATTTATTTCCAAGTTGCTGTTGTTTTTTTTTTCATTTAAAATTAATCCCTGGGAAAAATCATTTATTCTCACTAATACAAAAATTTGGAGAATGGTCATCTAGTAAAATATTTAAACACATTTAAACTTTATTCACACTTATACACTTAAAGAAAAGCTTCATTAAATTTATGAAAACCGCGACAACTATACTCAAGTAAATAAAAAATTAATTTTGCTCTATCTCTGTAAATATTTCAGATATGAACCAGATATTTACCAAGTGTTTATTTTTTAAGCTTGAATAAAATACAAAAAAAAAAACATTAACATTTGGGTAATACCAAATATTATCGCCGTTATTTCAACACTAAGTAAATTTTACAAGGAAAGGCCCTTATAAAAATATACTAGCGGTAATCACTCTTGATAGAAAAGTAAAGAAGAATCGAAGAAAACGAGAAAAGAAGAAAACTTTTGACAGATACAACAACAAAATGTATGGGATTTGTTTTTTCTCGTTTTCTTCGATTCTCCTTTTCTTGATAGGAAATTTCTTTGACTCAAACCTTGAGTAAGTTGTAGTAGAAAACAAGAAAAACTTTTTTTGACAGAAGAACAACTGATTTTAAGCGTCACAAGATAATAAAAAAGAAAATAAGAGAAAAATCAAACAAAAATGGACAGATGAGGAGACAAAATATCTATAAATTTAATTATTTAAATTTTTTCTGGTGTTTTTGGCACTATGCTTATTTAACTTTAATTACATTTGGTGAAAAACGTGTTCAGCCTAGAACAAATGTAAACAAAGATCAGCTGACAGTGTTGAAAACAAACTTGCTAAAAAAGACGCTCACTCTTTAATGAAAAAGAAATAGATAATGTTTCCTCCAAGAAAAAGTTTTCTATCAAGAGTGATTACCGCTACTATTTCATTCATTATAAAGAGCACACTTAAATCACTTTTAAAAACTATTCTTATTACGAAATCAAAAAAGTAAAAAATATTTTATATTGTGTTGGCCACATTGCGCAATTTTTATATCCCTCCGCAACAGAATAAAAGAGTTTTGACATATTTTGTGCTAAGGTATTGGATATCGAAAACATCACTTTTAAATTACAAACAAAAGGTTAAAGATGAACTACTGACAAAATGGGACATCACGTGTAAAATAAATCAGTGTTTCAGCAAATTTGAAAACAGTTGATGATGTTTGAAATGTTTTAAAAATAACTTTTTTGTAAGATCATTTTTTGATCTGATAATGGCCAAGTATTCGGTATACAACAAAACTATTTGTGACTAATACCCGTTGCACAATATTACAACTCTGGAAAATTGCATTTTTACATTGCCATATTGTTAATTATTGAATTTATCGATATGGTAACATTGTTATCAAATTTTGATGTATAGGTAACCCTTATTGCAAATGGCTGTCAATTTTGCACGTGGTGTTTTATTATACATACACATTTTTACCGCTTCATAATTTTCGGAAAATTATTCAGATTAAAGAGAGAAAAAAACTAAAGTTTATTAAAAATGAAACAAAAGCAAGTTAAAGCCGCTCCTAAAAATGCCAAACAAGCTAAAACACCAGCAAAACAAACTCCTCCTAAAAAAGTTGAAGAACTGGAACAAGAAATTGAGGAAGCTCCACAAGAAGTAATTGCTCCGGTAAAAAAAGCGGTAAATAAAAAGAAAGCTGTTGTACCGGTACAACAACCACAAGAGGAAGAAGCTGAAAATGATGACGAAGGTATGGATGGTATTAAGCGAAATAATAAAAATGGCGATATTAAAAATATTTTCTTTCAATAGTGGAACAAGCTGAGGATGATGAAGATGAGGATGATGATGATGGTCCAACTGAGGAGGGTATTGGTGAAGAAGCTACTATACCATCCAAAGTCAAAGGCGGTCCAATTCCAGATAGTATACCAAATACAAGGGTTGTAGTTGTTAATAAATTACCCAAAAGTAAGTTTTAGCATGAATACGTTTTACTTTAAAAACATTAGTCATAAAATACAAAAGCAGAGCTATTAGTCGTGATATATCAAGATTTATAGTAATCGAGGAACGATTTATTGAAATGTTGTGCCCAGGCTGGGTTAAATGGTCGACCACACCTTTTTCGAATTGTGGGTTAACATCATTATTTTTTCCGGTCGGTCATTTTTTTTTTTTTTTTGTTATTGTGTATTGATGTATATTCGAGGCCGGTTTAGTAGAGTAGAGTAGTTTTTTTTTTTTTTTTGTAATCTATTAACAGTTGCTTTGGAGGGGTTGTGTCCCTAAACAGAACAATATTCAACAAATGCTTATAAACACATTGGAGCTTTTTTTGTTTTTAAACAATTGTAAATGCCCGACCAAACAGTTTGACCAAAGAATTGATTTGGTTCCGTATTTTATATTATAGCATTATGGAAAAAAATTTACAAATGGAAACGTTTTTTTGGTCTGATTAAAAGCAATTTTGAGTGTTAAATTTATTTAAAAGTAAATTTAAGAATCAAATTAACATCTAAACTTTACTTTTCCTTAAATTTTACACGAAATCTTTTTCATTTATTCATTGTCTATATTTTACATAAAAATTATTTCTACGTTTGAATAAAAAAAAATAAGGGTCAATGAACTATGCTCCTTTTATACTTACGTCTAGTTTGTGGAATGTACAGTGGCGCGCAAAACAAACACAACAAAACATGTAAAGTATTAATTTGAAATATTTTTTAGTTGTCAAAACCAGTTTTCGAAATATTCGATATACCGGGTTTTTTCTTCTATTTTTCCGGTTTTTAAAAAGGGCAATTTATTTTTTTTTTATAAATATTTGTTTATTATTATACTTTTAATTTCACTTTGGTTACAAAATTTAAAATTTTTTTTGGCTGAATTTCAGTTTATGGGGGACACCCCTAGAGAAAAAATCTGAATATGCCATCCCCTTCAGAATGTTCCCAGGAGTACGAAAATCATAATGAATAAGGGGGCTCACGCCCCCTATGGGCGTGGCAGTCGGAAAACGACCCGGCCCACCTACGTAGACAATATGGGTATCAAATGAAAGCTAATGTCTTCACGATTCCAAAAATAGCCATAATTGCCAGATCGGGCGGTTTTTGCAGCCGATACGGCCATTTTTGTTAAATAGGGGCGGGGGTGAAAAACGACCCATGCCACCTACTTAGGCAATATTGGTATCAAATGAAAGGAAATGTCTTCACGATTCCAAAAATACCCGTAGTTGCCAGATCGTCCAGAATTTGAGGAAGATATGTTAATTTTTATAAAATGGGGGAAGGACTTTTTTTTGTTTATTTCTTTTTAGCTCGGCCAGAGGCGGAGCACTCGAGATCCCCGTCGTCTAGAATTAAGACATACTGGAGTTAAAAACCCCTAAGCCCGGCCGTAGTCCGGTCACGCAGAAAAACTTTACTAAGCGAAGCCAGTATAACAAATTTTCATTAACCAATCAGAAGCTTTCAAGAGTTTCCTCGTTTCTTAATTTTCTACTTATCCTCATTTATGATTTGACTCTTGACACGAGAACATTACTAAATATGGATTGCGTTACTGCCTTATATAAGCATATAAATATAAGCAAAAAAAAAGGAAAAAAAAAATTTCCCCCACCCCAAATTTTGCCAAAATGGCCATATCGGCTACAAAAATCGCCCGATCTGGCAACTACGGCTATTTTTGGAATCGTGAAGACATTAGCTTTCATTTGATACCCATATTGTCTACGTAGGTGGGCCGGGTCGTTTTTCGACTGCCACGCCCATAAGGGGCGTGAGCCCCCTTATTCATTATGATTTTCGCACTCCTGGGGTCATTTAAGGGGGCGTGGCATTTTTTTTTTCCAGGGGTGTCCCCCCATAAACTGAAATTTTGCCTTTTTTTTTGCTCTAAGATTCTAAGTTATGTACATTGTGTCTTACAAAATTTACACAATACCCTGCAGGAAATGTCAATAGTGAAAAAGTATTGATTCACTATTGACTGTGTCACCAGTACTACTAACCAAATATTCCCCAGGCAATGTAATTTGCTATAGACATTTAACATGTACGTGTCATTGAAAATCACTAGTGACATACGAACTATTGACTAGGTAGTGAATAGGTAGTTCTTATGGGACCATATGTAGACATTGGAACCAAAGATTCACTAGTGACTAGTAGTTCTTATGGCACCATATGTAGACATTAGAAACATAGATTCACTAGTGACTAGGTAGTTCTTATGGGACCATATGCAGACATTGGACCAAAGATTCACTAGTGACTCGTTAGTTCTTATGGGACCACATGTAGACATAAGAACCATAGATTCACTAGTGACTAATTAGTTCTAATGGGACCATATGTAGACATTGGTACCAAAAATTTACTAGTGAGTTAGTAAAGTAAAAAGTTTAGACGTTTAGTTGACAATGTCAACAAAATAGTAGACAAAAGTGGAGACTTGGAGACACTTGACCCCAAGCTTCCTGCAGGGTATCTTGTAAAAATGTATTCATTTGTTTCATCTTTGGCATTATTTGGTAACGAGTTATATACTTGTAGTCCTTTATAGAAAAGTGATCGATGCATCGCTGTCGTGTTTACTTGATGCAGTCTAAAGTCTCCCGCATTTCTCAGCCCATACGGTTGCACGTCTCTCACATAATTAATTTGCTCTTATATATATTCTGGAGCCTTTCCCATTTTCATCTTTTGTATAAAAAGTATTGTATTTAATTTCAATCTCTGATCAGAGAACGAAGACTACATTAAATTGTCGCCGGCGGCGGCTAATCAAAAATACTCGGCGGCGGCTGAAAGTCGACTAAAGCCGAACAATTTTCGGCGGCGGCGGCTAAACGAAAAAAAATCGGCGGCGACTTAAAATCGACTAAGTCGATGGTTAAAAAATGTATTATAATTTAATTCACTTATTTATTTGTAATCTAAGCTAATTTTACAAAATTTCATGTTTTCCAATATGGATCTATCTTTTATGTATAGACTACCAAAATGCTTCCAACATTAAACTCGTTAGGTTTACTTGAACCTTTGCCATTTTTTTTTATATCATCTTTTCTTTTAAACAATTCTTCATAATATGCTATATCGGCAGATTTTGAAATAACTGTATTTACATCAGTAGAAGCATCTGAGTTAGAATCAGAATCAGATGAAATTGTGGGATTAGCTTGTGTAGAATGAAAAAATTTACTTTTTCTTTTTCTAGTGAAGCGCAATATAACGGCACATTTTGCAAACGCTAGAGAATTCATAATGAAAACCTATGGTTGCCAGATTGGTGGGTACTAAAAGCCGGATGAAAGCAGAGTATTCTTATGAATATGATTTTTTAGTTAAAATGAATTTAGATAAAAAAAATATCGGCTAAGCTGATATAGTCGGTTAATATTTTGTAGCCGAAATTAGCCGATCAGGTCGGCGGCGGCTTAGCCGCGGCTATTAGCCGATCGGCTTCGTTCTCTGTCTCTAATTTATTTTTAACCATTTTTTCGGCAAACGGTTTTTTTTTTTTTATTCGAATAATTCGGCATTCTGGAATATTTTTTAAGCAGGATATTTTAGAGAAATATTTTGGAATTATTTCATTTCATTTATTAATTCAAAAACCAAGCCCATAGGGCCAAATATGGTTCGTATTCAACAAAAAAAATTTACAAAAAATAAAAAAATAAATTTATAATTTAAAGGAATGCCTAAAATAAATAAAATTATAACTAAAGTTTAACGGTCCAAAATGTAGCAATAAGATTATCAAAATAAGTAGACGATTAAAAAACAAAAAATATATGAAAAATGATCGTAAATTATCAAAATTATAGTGAGTGATTAAAAAACTGCCTTAGTTTGCGTTTAAACGTAGCACTTGCAACAACAAAGCTTTTAAGAGATCTAGGTAATGAATTCCAGACTCTAGTTATCCTCACATTAAAGGATCTCTCGAAAATAGAAGAGTTTATACGTTGAAAAACTATCTGAGGGTTTCTACTCGATCTTGTAAATCTAAAGTTGTCAACAATGTAACCAGGACAGTTCGCTCTAATTAGCTTGTAAAACAATAACAAGATTATCAGTTTTATAAAATTCTCAAAAGAAAAACCAAGAAAATCCAACACAAACGGAGAGACATGTTCTCTTATCCTCAATCTGTAAACATATCTCACTATACGGTTAACTGTAAGATGAAGACGTCTAAGAATATTACTGCTAGTACCCGTAAATACCTCCAAAGCATAAATTAACTGGGGCATAAGAAGAGCACTAGCTACACGTTTACTTACATGTAGAGGCAAACAAAGATCAAGAGACCATAATCGTCTCAACGTAGCATTCACTCGAGCACACACGTAATCAACGTGTTTCGAAAAACGTAACTTATCATCTACAAGAACGCCCAAACACTTCATTTCCGAAACAAAGTTGATACTAACACCTCTCAATGATACACTTAAATCACGGGAATCAAAACCGAAGCACATAGCCTTTGTTTTGCTAGGATTTATGTCTAACCCATTTGTGTCCATCCACCGTGCAATCTGAACAAGGTAAAATTCTATGTTTGCCTCCAAAACATCAAAGAATTGTCTTTCTCCAGAAAATAAAATCTGTACATCATCTGCATATACAAAAGTTTCAAAACAGTTATTATCTATTACATCAATAAAATCATTCAAATAAATCATAAATAAAATAGGACCAATTACCGATCCCTGCGGAACACCACTGGTAACCTCCAAAGTACAAGAGTTCCTATCTCCAATCGAGACGAACTGCGATCTATTTTCAAGATATGAGCTTAGAAGTTTGCAAGCGGATTTAGAAAAATTAAAATAACTACATAATTTAGTTATCAATCTAGAATGCACAACACTATCAAAAGCCTTAGATAAATTCAAGGACAACAACACACCACACTTTTTCTCATTGAGCTTACGTCTTATGGAATCAGTCAGCCCAACAAGAAGAGTTGTAGTACTATAATTCCGCCTAAAACCAGATTGACTTGGATGAAGCAGTTTATTGCCATCAATATAATACATCATTTGATCCTTAATAATGTGTTCAACAATCTTTGAAAGGATGGGAATAACAGAGATTGGACGTAAATTTTCTAACAAATTAGAATTGCCATCCTTCTTAATCGGTACAACACGTGATATCTTCCAATCATTAGGGAACTTGGATGTCATAAAAATTGAGTGAAAGGACCACATATATAAGGATATATAGTCTTAATAAATTTTGGGGGTATACAATCATAACCCGCTGCATTTGAACGTATTCTACAAAGAGCATAAAACACATCATCCTCTACTACAGGTTGAAAACAAAACGAATTTTCCTCTATGAAATTAAGCTCATCAAAAAATGATGAAAACGTTGGTGGTTCACACGACTGACTGGAAATAAAAAATTCATTAACAATATTAGGGTCCACATCTACAACCTTATCACTCGAATCAATACTACCATTCGTTCGCAAAACATTCCACATCTGCTTGGTACTAAGCCCTTCAAAAAGGCGCTCATGAGCCTTCCTTTTCGCATTTCTAATTATTGTTTTAGTTCTGTTTCTAACTCGGCAATATATATTCTCCAATTCTCCGGCGTACTCTCCTGAATATACGCCCTATACGCCAAGTCCCTAAGAGAAATACTGTAAGTAATCTCCCTTGCATTGAACCAAGAATTATCATTGAAATCCCTTACCTTGCGTCTAGTAATCGGCACCAATTCATGCAATTTATGAACATTATACATAAAATTAGCGAGCTGATCATTAACATCACTAGTACAAAATATCCTATCAAAGTCACATGCAGCAGCTATTTGATCCAGCCTCGCCATATCAATGGCATCATAATTACGAAATTCAACAAACTGTTCATTTTCCAAAAGATGCAGCTCTAAGACGGCAAAAATAAAAGCATGTCTAGAGATACCTGGACATTGCATTTGACCAGAAGAAAGAACACCAATACTTGGACTAAGGATAAAGTAATCAATTAAAGAGGTTCTATTATTCTTCACATCATAATGGGTCGGCAAAGAATTATGATAATAAACAAGATTCAGTCTACTACATAGACTTAACATCGATGAAGATTTCAACGGGCAAAACAAATTATGATTGTAGTCACCCATTATAACAACATTCTCATATTTGACGACCACGTCACTTATAGGACTATCAAAAGCATCAATATCACCACTAGGAAGGTAAACCACGCCAAAAAGAATTTTAGAAATACCTAGATCAACCTCTAAAAATAAAAATTCACACGATGTAGAGTCAACTGAACGCAAAACTTCCTTATATTTAACTTTTTTAGAGAGCAAAAATGCAACTCCACCACCACTTTTTTTACCAGGGCGATCATTTCTTACCAGAACATAACCAGGTATATTTATAGCATTTGAGAGAATCCTCTCTTTAAGCCAAGTCTCACTTATACCTATGACGTTCAATAATTCTCCATCAAGAATATTCCTAATCTCATTCAATTTCGAAGAAGAATCATTCACTTTAAAACTCTGACAATTAAAATGACCTACCTTAAGATCATTACAATAATTTCCAAGACATTCACGCAAATAACTGTTATCACTACATATTGGACCAAAATTATTGTTGAGATTCATTAAAAATTATATAAAAAACAAAGAGATTAACTCAAAATAAAGGCAAAATAAAAAAAAAGAATAAAGCTTAATACAATTTAAATTTCATAGTGTATAATTTGTTAAGCAAAACATATTGTAATTATTCGTATTAATTTGTCGTTAAAAAAAAAAAATAATAATAACTGCTTTTTTTAACTATCAGTCTTAATTTCAATGAAGCACAATTTTTGACATTATATGGGAAAGTAACAAATAATATAAATTCATAAAAAAGTATTTTAAATAAATTGTATTAGAATTATTTGCAAGGGTTTTCTCAATATAAGTCAGACCCAACACCCGCGTTGTTATCTTTTTTCAGATTTTTAGGCTTTTTCGTGCTCAAGTTTTATTATCCGATTTTGAGCTTACAAACACTTTTTGTAGAGATTTTCGATTTAATGTCATGTCCCCCCTTAAAGATAGCTCATTAAAAATTTTAAAGTGTTTTGATAAAAATTGACCAGTCGGCGAACAACTACTCGGAAAAACTCGAACTGTGCGACATTCTATTAATAATATTTAAATTAAGTTGTGAAAGTTTCATAGCTCAAAAATTTTTTAGTAGAATTTGGGAGGCTTTGAAGTTGGAAAAATTTCGAATAGCAAAATTTAGTGAATGATATTGAAAATCAAGTCTTGGCATTTTCATAGCTCTAAATTATTATTTATTCGTTATTTGGGCATGTGCGAAGTTGTGAAAGTTTCATAGCTCAACACTTTTTTTAGTAGCATTTTGAAGGCTTTGACGTTGAAAAAAGTCGAATAGCTTAATTTAGTGAATGATACTGGAAATCAAGTTTTGGAAGTTTCATATCTCTAAATTGTCATTTCTTTGTTATTTGGGCATGCGTTATACGTCTAAATTCTGTTAATTATATTTTAAATCAAGTTGTGAAATTTCGTAGCTCAACACTTTTTTTTAGTATCATTTTGGAGGCTTTGAAGTTGGAAAAATGTCAAATAGCAAAATTTAGTAAATATTATTGGAAATCAATTTCTCAACTTCGTAGCTCAACACTTTTTTAGTAGCATTTTGGAATGCTAAGATTTTGTTGTGAAATAAAGCTTTTTATCATAAAACCTTACTTTCATATATATTTTGATTGGGGTAAACATTAATTGCATTTATAGTAATTAAATGTGTTGAAATTTCCAAACTTTTTTAACTAATTGTGAAAATGGTCCCTTTTTTGCGATATCGTCAATACTAGCTATTTTTTTTCAATTTTGTTTTTTTTTTTTTTAATTTTGGTTTTTTTGTTCAATTTTGGTTTTTTTTTTAATTTTGACGATTTTTAAATTTGTTGATTTTTTTTATTACATTTTCGATTTTTCAAAGGAATTTAAAGAAAATTGTGTCCTAGGCGAACAATTACTCCATACAAATATGTGAAAATATGCTGATTTTAAACATTTGATGTCATTTTACATAAATTTACTAAGAAAATGTTTGAACGGACTTATTTTTTGGCGTTGCCTACATTAACAGTATTTTGATGAAAACTGTGGCCTCGGCCACTAACTACTCGAAAAAAACTCGTCCTATTCCATACCAATGTGTAAAAATATGCCGATTTTAAAAATTTTATGTAATTTTTTTTTTTTTTTTTTCTCTATAGAAAAAACTTTTCTTCAGAAAACATTTCATTTGTACAAAATGTTTTAAATACCTTTCAATTTCGGCCTCAGCGTCGTAAGGCATTTTTGAGGCAAGTTGGCAAATTAATTTATTTTCAAAAGTACAAATAAAATATTTAACTTAAGGTTAAAAGATTATTAAATTACAATAAATATGTATAAAAAACTGCTTTACAAAAAAAAAAATTTTTACAAAAGCGTTTTAAAGTTGTTAAATAAATGTTGTTTACAAGACGATTTAAATAATGAAATTCGAGTAATTGATTTCAAATCTATATGTAAATTATTGAATTTTACAGCACCTAGGTAATCAATGCGTTGCTTGGTAGTTTCTAATCTACATCGAGGAATTCTTAAATTTGTTCTGTTCCGTGTGTTAAAATTAAATTGCTGTTGAGAAAATGTTATGCTTTGGTGACCAATATGGTTAATGCATTTAAAAACAAACATTAACACCTGATACTCATGCAGTCCATAAATTGGTAAAATTGTTTTGCTTATATCTTTATACAGTGTGACAGTTGAATACAGTATTGGTAGTTTGTAAATAATTGTTAATGCTTTGTTTTGCATGCATTGAAGCGATTTCAGTGAAATGTTATTTTTATTGTAAGCATATATAATTGCTAGGTAATTCAAATGCGATTGAATCAAAGATTGAAATATCATCTTTGATTTAACATCTAGTTTATTTTTCAATTTATATAAAATTCCAATAGCTGGAGCTATTTTCCTTTTTAAATCGTTCATATGTAAATCCCATGACAAGTTACTTTGCAATGTGATTCCCAAATACTTAACTGAATTGGTTTCATAAACAGCTTTCCCATTAATAAACACGTTGAAATCACTATTTATACTTAAAGCATGTGGTCTAAAGCGTATCAGGGGTAAGAACTAAAAAATTTAATCGCGCAAATTCAAATATCAAAGCAGCATCTCTTTGAATTCTTGTTTTAAGTGATAAATCATACTTGTAGGGGTAAAACAAGCACACATCATCTGCAAACATAAAAAGTTGCCCATCTAAATTCAGATTTTTTAAATCATTTAAATATATAGAGAACAATAGAGGACCCAGTCCACTACACAAATATTTTAAGAAACTCTTGAACAATTTTATTTTTGGTGTTGCCTGCATTAACAGATGCCATATTCAAAAAAAAAAAAACAAAGAAATCTGATGAAAATTGAGGACTTGGCGAAAACGAAAACGAGAAAACTTAACCACTTTCATACCAATGTGTGGAAATAGATAATTTTTTTCGAGTAGTAGTTCGCCCACTGCACAATTATCGAATTGATTTGAATTTTTGTAAACGAAGTTTATTCTTATATGCAATTTTATAATAAAATATATAAACTTTCAAGTGCTTCTGAAAATATTTCCCGAAATTTATATGAAACTTAAAATAACTTCATATTTTCACAAATTTGCATGGTCGAGTTTGCTCGAGTTTTTTTTCGAGTATTTCGCCAAGTGCTCAATTTTAAGCAAATCTCTAAACAAGATTATTTAACAAATGTGTGTAAAATTATATAAAATTTCAAAAATGTGTATATTTTTCCACACACTTGTATGGAAAATATGGAATCATATTTATCTGAGCGATAATTTCGAATAAAACACTAAGGTTCCTACTCAAAACTCAAACCTACTCAAGCAGGAGTACCCCAAGGAAGTATACTTGGTCCCATATTGTATCTAATATACACAAATGATATACCGCATCCTCAAAACACCGTAATTGCAACGTTTGCCGACGATACGGCCATTCTTTCTACTGGTAACACCATTCAAGAATCAGTAGAAAAAACCCAAAATGCCATTAATCAAATAACAGCATGGACAATAAAGTGGCGAATAAAATTAAACAACACAAAATCGATACACGTAGACTTTTCAAACAAGAAATTTGGTCACCACAAACTTAACATATTAAATGTTGAAGTTCCATATGCAAACTCTGCAAAATATCTTGGAATGAACCTCGACGCTAAACTAAACTGGAAGGAACACATAAAAAAAACACATTCAACTTGAGATAAGATACAGAGAGTTGAGCCACCTCCTAGATTTTAAATCTGACTTATATTTGCACAATAAGCTGATCATTTACAAACAAGTACTAGCTCCCATCTGGACTTACGGTATCCAGCTGTGGGGCTGTGCCCAGAAAACTTGTATGGAAGTTCTCGAGTTTTTTCGATTAGTTGTTCGCCAAGGAAATAATCTTATACAATTTCGATATCGAACTTTAATCTCTAGTTGGAAATTTTTTATAAATACCATATGTCTGTGGAACTTAACACCCAACAATTTACAAATAACAGACAACGCTTTACAATTTAAAAATGAATTGTTTAAATATGATTTGGTCTCAAATTTGATCTCAAATTTACAACTTTCTTAATTTTTGTTTAATTTTTGATTATTTATACTCGCTAATTATGTATTAGTTTTTACTTTTATTCTGTTTACTTACATATATAATTTAAATTATGTTTCTTAAATGTATTGTAACTACTATCACAAATTGATTGTATCGCTATAAGATCACATACTGTAATTAAAAAGTAGTGTCCGACCGAACAGTTCGGCCAGAAAATGCATTTGGTCTGTATTCGGTATTTAAAAGCATTATGGACAAATTTGGCGGATGGAAAAATGTTTATTGGGCTGATTAGATGCTATTTTGAGTGTCAAATTCGAAGAAAAGTCTGTAGTTAAGCAATGAATTCACTGTTCGGCCTCAGAAAGTTCGGCCAAATTGAAAATAGTTCGGTGGCCGAACTTTTAACTTTATAGCTAAACTTCGGCTTTTCTCTTAAATTTTATACACAAAATCGAATTAAATCGGCTCAACAAACATGTTTCCAATACCAAAATTTGTCATCATTGCCTCTAGATATCAAAAAACCGACAAAATATAGTTTTTTGGCCGAACTGTTCGGTCGGACACTATTAAAAAGATTTATCTTGTTGTATGTGATATCCGAATAAAATAAATAAATAAAAATAAATAAAGCCTCCAGATATAAAAGTCTGTACCAATATTTCCGTTAAAAAAAAAATTGTGTAAAATGACATCAAATGAAGAAGCTAAGATTGGCTTTTAATCCTGTCATGAGATATTTATACTCTCTTAGATTGCGTCATCACATTTCGTCTTATGTTTTAAAATTTTTGGGATGTTCGTTCGATAACTTTGTTCAAATTAGGTGTATTTTACATTTTTTTTTAAAATATATAAATTGCAAACCCCGAAATTTTTGTTGTAACATTTTTAAATTTGGATAGATCTACTATTAATAGACAATTGGTTATTCCGAAACTTACACCACTTTTGGGGCGATCTTTTTTTGTTAAGAGTTGCCCGTGAGTATAACAAATTGCCACTTTGAAGTCGTTCGATTTTTCTATTAATGTGTATAGGAAGAAAATTTTTTTATAACAAAATTGAAAAAAATTTCATCACAATTCTAAAATGTTCATATTTTTTGCATGCAATTGTTCCGAGTTTTTTTTTTCGAGTAGTAATTAATTGGCCTATCACACAATCTTCTTCGGATTGCCACGCATTTTTAAACGTAGATTTTTTTTGAGTTATTAAATGTTAATGGCGGTATAATCAATACACAAATTGCCATGTTATAGTAAGCGTTTAACCCGAAACACATGATATTTATAAGATGATCAAAATCAGACGAACAGGAACATCAGCAACACATACACAACCATTGTCCTCGCAATGGAGGCTCAGCGAGATGAGGCACCAATTCGCCATAAAAAGAACGAATTCCATCAGACCAACACGCGCACAAAACAACCATTGCCTTTGCAATGGAGGAGTAAACGATGTCTCCAAAGGAATCCGAACGGTTTGCACATGGCTAGACTCAACAGTCCAGCAGCATGCCGAGACACGCCCGTCCAAAGCCGGAAAAGGAAGTGTGTGCAAATTGTAAAATGAAACGTAGATTTTGCTAAATTTATAAGTTTGTACCATGTGTTTTTAAATTTGTTATATCCTTTCTCTTCTCCACCCCATTGTGTAGGAAGGGTATAATATTAAAAATTTTCCTTATTCCGATCTCCCAGAGAATAAGAAAAAAGGGAGACAGAAAATCATAATCAGCTGTTTTTATTTAGATATTTTATTTCGTTCAAAATCTGGTTTTCAAAAATGAAGAAAAATAATAAATTTTGTTTGTTTTTATTTGAAAGAAGTTTGTTATTAATAAAAATAAAATTTAGTTTGAAATGGGTTAGTGTAGCTTTTATTTATTTATTTATTTATTAAAAAGTATTCTACAAAACATAAATTCATAAAATACAAAAAAAAAAGTTAGAATAGTGTGGGCTACTAGGCCATTACACTATATATGGTTAATTTAAATTTCATTCAATACATTGGCTGATTTAAGAATATTCTTAATTTTTTTAATAGATTCCTTGCTGTTACAATTTAGTATTTTTTCTAATGGCTCATCAGTTGAGGTATTTGGGCAGCTTTTAAATATATGGTTGATTGTGAGGTCCTCTGAACAAAGTTCACATCCTCTTGGCTGTGTTTTTTCATAGAAATGTTGTGTGCTGAATCTTGTGGCTCCAACACGTATTCGTGCAAGAATAATACAGTTTTCACGGCTTAGATGTTTGTTGTATGGTGGTCTTGTCGTGTTGCTGTTATGTGATTTAAGAAAGCTGTGTGAACTTTTCCATATTTGTTGTTGTTGTTCCTTTTGTAAATTTTTGTGAAAATTGACCATTACTGGCACTAGCGGTGGTACTTCAATTATTAAAGGATGATTAATGGCATTTTTTGCAGCAGCGTCAGCGTATTCATTACCCGAAATACCTAGATGTCCAGGTATCCAGAGAATGATAACTTTGTTTTGGAGTTCAATATTATTTAGGATGTACTTTCTGTTATTGCTTTGTTGTTTTAATGATTTAACTGCGCTGAGACTGTCAGTGCAAATAAGGGCTTGTTGTCCGCTTTTGGCAGCATAACATACTGCAAATCTTATAGCTGCTAGTTCCGCCGAAAAAATTCCTGATTGGAAGGGTAGTATAGATTGATGAAGGATTCTATGGTTTCCATTTTCCATTTGTTCTATTGCAGCATACGATGTGTTCCCATTTGAAAAGGAACCATCGGTGAATATTGTTACTCTTGCATTATACTTTTCCTTTTCTCTTAAGAAGAATTGTTGTATCATTTGTGGATTCATTTCATCCTTCTTTGTAGAGTTTAGAGATGTATTAGTGATTAAGTTGGAGTTTGATGAGCTGCTTATTTTTGATGAGCTTATTCGAGTTGGAAGTGGCATATCAATTTCTTTGGCATATTGGATGATGTTTTGAAGTCCACATGGGTAATTTATAATTTCCTGATCCATTAATTCCCATAATTGCTTATGTAATGCATGATTGGTATCTATTAGTCCTTTCGCTAACAATTTTATAGATTGTTTTTTTAATAAGAATTCAAAGTCATTTATTTTTGCTTCTATTTTTAGTGCATCATTAGGAGTAGCCTGAAGTAAGCCGGTGGCTGTACGGAAACACCTGTTTATAGTAGCATTAAGTTTGCTAATGTTGGTTTTTGATGTCCAGCCATATATTGTTATGCAGTGTTGAATTAAGCCTTCTGTGAGTGCACGACATATGGAGATACCGGTTTCCATATGAGGGCCTTTGCGCTTTGTACAGATAATTTTCAACAGGTTGTTTGTTTTTTTAAGTCTATTGATAATGACCTGTATGTGGTCATTCCAAAGAAAATTTTTTGTAAACGTGATTCCAAGAATTCTAATTTTTGTTTTTACAGGGATGGGTGTTTCTCTTATAGTTATGGGCGACAGGTTACATTTGTACTTCTTACAAACATGAATAGCTTCACATTTGTCAATTGGGATTACTGCTCCGGAATCACTAGTCCATTTGTTAATGACTGAATCACATAGATTTAGAGTTGAGTTTATTTCGTCATGTGACCCTGATGCTATAGCAAATATGTTGTCGGCGTATATGGAGATATGGTCGATACCATTTACTTGTTTTAGTTTTTTAATTAGTGAGTTGACATATGCAGTATATAAGACCACTGATAATGGGGAGCCCTGTGGTACCCCATTTTCCAAGATGAAGGAGTTGGAGAGATGTCCGTCTACTCTTACAAAAATTTTTCTATGTGAAAGAAACGATTTTACTACCTTTAATATATTTTTTGGGACACCCCATTTGTGCAGTTCATGTATTACAGTGAAATTTACTACTTTATCGAAGGCTTTTTCTAGGTCTTCTGATAGAATGACCGAGTGTTTTTTCTCCCTAATATTTTTTTTTACCTGTGTTTCGACTTGGTGGCATAAAGTGAAGACTCCTCTGTTAGGAAGATATGCATGTTGTTCATTTGCAATACTGTTTTTGCAGTATTTCCAAATTCTTTGTGAAAGAATTTTATCTAACACCTTTGATGTGACAGGAAGCAAGGATATTGGCCTGTAACCTTCGGTACTGTTTGGATTTTTGCCTTGCTTTGGTATTGGTGTTAAAATAGCTTGTTTCCATGCATGAGGATATATTCCTTTGTGTAAAATGTTGGTAAAAAGTTTGCATAGTCTAGTTTTAAAGGCGACTGAAGAGTTTTTGATCATTGAATATGTTATTTTATCCCACCCAGGTGTTGAGCCTTTACATTTTTCTAAAGCTTTTTGTAAATCAATTATAGTTACCGTTTCGTTAAAGTTCATAATTTCGTTTGGGTTTTTTTCCAGTAGATCAATGTTAAGTTGGTTCTTTTTGTTTATTATCGCTGGATGAAAAGAATTGTCAGCACCTATTGAGCACCAGTTTTTTGCAAAAGCTTCACCTATCTGTTTTGGGTGAGAAAGGATTTCATTTTCCTGATAAATTGTTGGAAAACTGGTCAATCTCGAGGATGTTATTTTTTTGACTTTATTCCATAAGATTCTAGAATCTGTAAACGGATTTATTGAGTTTAGGAAACTTTCCCACGTTTTACGTTTAGCATCCCTGCATTCTTTTCGAACTCTTGCAGTAGTTTTTCTGTAGTTTATGACGTCGGCTAGGTTTCCTCTTCTTCTAAATAATTTCCAGGCTGAATTTTTTTCTTTAATTAATTGAGCAATAGTTGTGTTGAACCATGTGGGACTATTGTTATGGTTGATATTTTTTGGACCTTTGCTTACTGGCATTGCTTTGTTTGCAGCTGTTCGAATTATTTTTCCCATTATGGCAGCTTCCTTGTTGATGTTTTCCGAGATTGGTTTTAAATTTGACAAATTATTAGTCTCCTGAGAAAATTCGATCCAGTCAGCGAGTTTATCATTAAATTTAATAACATATTTTTTATAGTTGTTGCTTAAATTGGTGTTTTGAATAAATATGGGGAAATGATCACTCATATCATGACTGAAACATTGCCAGTTTAAGCTTAAGGCAAGATCGGTTGATGCCATTGAAACGTCTATTGCGGTAAAAGTATTTTTTGTGCTTAAAAGTGTTGGAGATCCATCGTTTATAAATGTGAGGTTTCGTTCATTTGCAAAAAATTCCCATAAATGCCCAGCTTGTGATGTGAATTGTGAGCCCCATATTGTATTTTGTGTGTTGAGATCACCACATATGAGATGATGACCAGTGTTAAATTTAGGAATGGTGTTTATGAGTTCGTTGTTTACTTTGATGTTGGACTCTTTGTATATATTAGTGATGTGCAGGTCTTCAGTTCCACGAATGGTAAGGGTTTGGTGTAGAAGCTCACCAGCAGATGTCGTATGATATGTGACATTTAGGGTGTTTTTTACTAATATTGCAACTCCTGATTTGGCATAAGAATATTCTTTGTTGTGTTGAAAGATCCTGTAGTTTGGTAAATTAAATAGTTTTTTATTTTTTTTGTATGATATGAGTTTCTTGTAGAATAATTATGTTTGGTTGATGTTTATGTACTAGTAATTCTAAAGCAAATTTATTATTAAGAAAACCCTGAATATTCCATTGGATAATAGATATATTAAGACCAATATTCATGATTTTATTACTAAAAAAAAAAAAGTTAAATAATTATTTTTTTGCATGTTTTTTCTTTTCAGCTATAGTTTGATTTATTTGGCTTTTAATATCTGTGTAAATTGCGCGGGAGTATGGGGATAAGTCGGCTCCCGGAGAATCCGGATCGATTAAATGACTTCCTCTTTTAGGTGTAATCGGATTTGATTCTGGTTCATTGTCAATTTCCATTTCGTTGTTTGTACTTTTATGTTGATGTTTTGTATTTTGTGATGTAGTTGGTTTTGATAGTATTTTTTCTGGTTTGTTGCTTGTTGTTGGTAACGGTTTTGGTGTTTCTTTTTTTGAAGTTTGTTTTTCAGTTTTTTGGGTTAAAGTTGTAGTATTGTTGTTTTCTGTTTTTTGAGTTGAAGTTGTAGTATTGTTTTGAATGTTTTTTGTTTCTTTGTTGGTATTTTGTTCTTTATTGGTTTTGACTTGTGTTGTTTCTTTTTCGTTTGATTCATTTGCAATATTAGCAAAAGTTGGTTTAGGGTTATTTTTTATGTATAATTTGTGTGCTTCGGGGTTGGAGTTGTATGTTTTCCAAGCTTCTCTTATGGAGCAACGTTTATCAATTTTAATTTTTATTACTGCCTTGTGTTTAAGAAATGTTGGGCATGCCGCATCATATGAAGTGTGTGTTTCTACACTGCAATTTACGCAATATTTTCTTTCGCATAGTTCGTGTTTGGACATCTCACCACATTCTTTACATAGTTCGCTATTTTGGCATCGTTTTTTTGTATGGCCTAATTTTTGGCAGTTCTTACAACGCATAGGATTTGGAATGTATTCATTAACTCTTACTCTTTCCCATCCAATTTTTATGTATTCAGGACGTCTTATTAAATCAAATGTTACTATGGCAGCTCCAGTTGGTTCAAGTGTTTCTTCATCTACTTTTTTCATAATTCTTTTAATTTCCACAACTTTTTGACACTTAAGGCCTTCTGTCAGCTCTTCTTCTGTAAGATTATTAATTTTATGGGAGAAAATTTTCCTTGCACATAATTTAGAGCTTTATGGTACGTAATTGTTACAGGTATTGTGTCGACATAGATGGATTTTATGAATTTTTCGGCTGCTTTTAGATTGTTAGTTTTGATTAAAAGATCACCTGATTTAAGTTCTACAACATCTGTGTAATCTTTCGATATATAATTCAATCCCTTTTCTATTTGGAATACATTGTGTGATGAGATTGGTTTGGTTGTTTCCTCCTTGCCTATTACGTTTCGTGGGGATACCACCACATACCTTGGAATATGGTCATCACACTGTTTGAATTCCGGTAGAGCAATGTTAAAGTCATCACCCCGAAAACGTTTATTTACGTTGGATATGTCTTCATTGGAACCTAGTGCCCTGAACCGATTATGGTTCGTGGGATGAGAACCATTCATCTTTGGGTGGTTCGACCCGCAGAAATTAAAGAATTTCAATAAAACTTTCAATAAAAATTATATATTTTTAAACGTTATGTGAGAAGAAAAAAAAAAAAGACACGTTTTTTGTTTCTTATGTTTGTGAAAAAAAAAAATAAGAGAAATCCGTTATACAATATTAGCACAACAAGAGAACGACTATACACGGCGATTGCCTAAAGACTTTTCGAGACCAGATTTATATTCAGCGTAAATTTTACCTTTTAGAAAAGTATACCTCAACTATTTTTCTGCCTGAATATTTAGGTGTAAAAAGTACTTACATGTACTCACGAGTGCTCCAAACTGTATTTCGAATTAAAAAAAAATATATTTATTAGTACAATTTGAAATCTTTACTATAACTTTCAATATTTACTTTTAGTTTCTAAAAAAGAGATTTTTGAGAAATTTTAGAAAAACATTAAAACTTAAAAAAAATTACTCTGAAATTATTTAGATTTTTCGGAAGCCAATTGAGACAACTGCAATACTAGTTAATCAGATATATCTCAGCCATTTCTTTTCGTATCTGCACGATTCCAGAGCTTATTTTATTTGTGCTAGTGTCTACTTTTTGACCATGTCCTCTTAGTTTTACATATTTCTTGTATGAATGCATTTATAATGGAATTGCATTTTTCAAATGCATTTTTTTTTAGCATTTTTTTGAACTTTAAAAAAATTGTTTATTAATATAATTTAAAATATATAATTCAATTCCTTATTTTTAGTTTTCCAAAACAGCTGATTTTGTGAATTTTAGAAAATATTAAAACTTTAAAAATATACTCAGAAAAATATTTAAGATTGTTTAGAAACATTGATCAAAAAAAAAATTTTTTTTTATTTAACGATTTTAAACTTTATACAGGGTGATTCAGTCACGACCCACCGAATGTCACCAGCGTATTCCTTGGCTCATTTCATGAAAATATGTCCACTACGACCATCCCGAAAATGCAAGTGTGCAAAACGGCAGCGGTTTGAAATTTTCGGATTGGTGGTCGGATGGTAGTAGGGTAAAATTGCTAACTTCTAAACCAGTGGTCGGATTTTTCTGTTTTTGGGCTTGTTGGAAAGGTCTTTGGGTCCTTTCAGAATCAATAAAAAAATTAAGACAAAGTGAAATCGCCCAGATACAGAGCTTTAAAAAAAAATTGGGGAAAAATACATAAGAACGTGCACATAACCTCAATTTGCTCAGCCAGATTGGCAGGTAACTTATGATTTGCTCTTATAGCCCTACCTCTTACCTTTCCAAAATGCCATAAACGAAGCCCAGAGGTCTTACCGTTACAAAGTTATGGCCATTTGACTGAAATGCAAACATTTTTTTGTTTTGTTTTTTGGAATAAATTTAAAAAAAAGTGGTAATTACTAACACCAATATTCATAAATAAAGTTAGCAAGGAGCTAACATGTATGCTTTTCATAATACACTTGTCATAATCTTGTGAAGTTTATGTTAACAAGTTTCTAAACTGTTGTCAAGAGTTTAAAACAGCTGTTTCTGTCAAAGTGACTGAGATTATAAAAAATAAATATACATTTTTGTGCCCAAAAAATATTTTTTTAATATCTAAATTATTTGAACGATTATTAATTTAGAATCATTGGACTTTTTATTAAATAGAGCCGCGTAATAGTGGGGTTAAATTTTATACAAAGAAAAAACCCATTTTTTGTTTATTACTGACGGTGAATTTCGTAAAAAATTGATTGATTTGGTCAAGAATGACCTGAAAGGAAAAAAAATATAACGGTGTACAGATTCCATCGATTCATCTTGCTCCCAGTACTGATCTTTTTATAACTTCATATCAGATTTTTCCGCTTTTACCAGTTTTAAGATGTTTTTTTTTAATTATTTTAAGCACAATTTTGTTTTTGTGGAAAAACACACAATTACAAAACCGTCAAAAATCAGAGTTTGCTTTGCAAAAAAAATTGGCCACCTATAGAATTACATTGGGCATCATAGAAATTTAGAGTTGATTTTTAAAATTTAAGTTGACAGATTAAAATGTATACGAATAAACTCTATCCGAACAAGCTTCTAAGCAAAAAAAATGCATTGTAGTAAGCAGCTAACTTTAACTTTTGAATATGGGTGTAAGAAGGCAAGAATGGAGCCAAATTGATGATTAATAGGTTTTTGTTAAAGCTGTGACTAGATCTTCTGATGAGATCTTTAGCCTGATCGAAATACTAGTATCAACCTAGCTAATATGTTTGATTTCTTTATAAAAAATATCCCAGAAAACAAAAATAAAATTAATAAGAATATCACAGAAAACAAAAATAGCAATATTTAAATCTTAACTACACTCAAAAAAAAAAGTTAGTAAGGTCAGCAAAAATTTGCTGAGTCAGCAAACATGGTTATAGCAGGCCTTAAATACATTGACAGAAAAGTTAATAAGGGCAACGAATTCCAAATTTTAGCTACCCTGTACTGAAGAGATTGTATAAGAATTGATGTATTATGAAGAGGATACATCAAATGAGGGTTTCTTAAAGATCTTGAAAATACAAATTGATTAGTAAATATTCCAGACATTTAGGCGTAAAAACTTTCTGAACAGACGGAAAAAATAATTTCAAAAATTTTAACGGCAACCATCTTCACCCGAAGCATTAGATTTAATATTACATAATGCGAAACATAATTCATCCAAATCAATAGCACGAAATGAAAAGCCATTATCAATAAAATTCAGATTGGAGTTAAAAGGGTCGATGGCGTCAACTGTCACACAAAAAAAAATAAAAACCATCGCAATTACGAAAACCACCGATTCAATAACTTTAATTGCTGAAATTCCGCCAACAACGAAAATTGCTAATTCAATTAGAAATTGATAGCCCTTTACTTGAATTATTTTTCAATTTAATAATCGCATGGGTTCTACATTCCGAAAATGAAGTGAAAGTGAAACTTCCGCTCAATTGTGTTCCCAATTCCACATAAGTGATTTGAAAAGAAAAAATTCATTTTCATTTTGTTTCTAGCGGAATTAAAGTGATTTGATGTGTTCTATAAAACAATTTCACTACAAAAAAAACTAATTGTAAAACGGTATTAGTTAACTGAGTGAAAAACCAAATTTTTTAGAAATAAAATTATTTTGAATATTAAACGTAAAAAAAAAATCAAACAATGTAAGTAAATGTGATATGTTGTTAATATACGTTTATTTAACTGAAAAAGTGTTGTATTTTTTACGGGAAAACACATGAATCCGGAACAAGAGGCCCCCATTTTTAACATTCATTGAAAAAAAATCTGGTTTGGCCAAAGGTTTTTAGAGGGGCGACAAAACAGTTGAAGACCAGTTGTGGAAGGACTTAGCAAGTACATTAAGCAGCTTAGGACCTCCAGAAAACGATGCAACTGGTTGGAAAAAGGCTTGGGCTGATGGAAGGCTACCATTCGTAAAAAATTGGCCGTAAACAGAGCAGAGGTAACGGCAACAGGTGGAGGACCCAGTAATATCCAACACATATCATCCAAAGAAAATTCAGTTGCCAAACTTTCTGGCCTTTATACAGCAGTCGAAGGTGTTCCAGCTGCTAAATCATTCGGGACAACTAGCAAAGGGTAAACAACCTCAAATTCATCTATTGAATTGTCAAACTTAGATGGCTCCAGTTGCGACAATGTAGTAAACGTGATTTTACAAAAATTAAATAAAATGACGAAGGTACTGAAAATATAGAAAATGAGGAACCGCAACCGATGATTTCCCTTTTTGATTTCTCAATTTCTTCGCGACTTCTTTCAAATCAAATCCATTTTGGGCATATGACAGTTTTCAAAACATTATACATATTTGTTAAAATTTTTGACGCTGTACTTCTTTCCACTGCTAGATTGAAGTCTTTTGTGATCATTTGTTGGTAAATGCCTTGTCCGAAATAGCGTAGTGATGTGTCCTATTGCAAAATAATTGGAATGCTTGTCTTTTTAGCCATTGGTGATACTTCTTCTAAAACCATCATAAATGCATATCTATTTAATCTAAATATGCAATAAAACTATTATTTTTTTTATTAATTTTAAACAGTTTAAAATTAATAAAACAGTTTAAATTTATCAGTTTATTTATTTTCTTACAATTTTTCTGGTAGTTCCAGAAATCGTATAAGAAATGAAATGACAATATTAACCGCAATAAACATCTATAACACTATGATAAAACCACATTTTGAATATGGGTCAACCATTTTATTTACCTGCTGTTCAGACCAACAAATAAATAGGCTACAAAAACTACAAAATAAGGCTATTGCGCTCAATTTTAAAATGCAATCGGTTTACTTCAAAAAGATATATGTTAGACACACTGAAATGGTTAAACATTCAGCAAAGGCTGCAACTAAATACAATATTTTTTATCCAAAAATGAAAATGGGAAGTTAACCCGATTACTTGATTGAACAAATAAGATATGTTGGAGAGGTACAACCTTACAACCTTCGGAATGGCTTAGATTTTAGACCACAGCGAGCAGATACAAATGCAATGCAGAAATCTTTATTTTACAAAGGATTGAAACTTATAATATGATGCCTAGTGACGTTAAGAATGAAACAAATATAAATCTTTTTAGAAGAGAAAACTGTAAACTTTATAAGTATAAGTATAAAGTATATAATATTTTGTTAAATTAATATAAAATGTCAATTTAAAGTATTTTAAATACTACTAATAAACTATAAACTAAACTAAGTTCCAAAGGATTTTGAACAGTCACGAAGCCTTT